>ML377503.1:16891-32630 GCA_005239525.1 Nicotiana knightiana | reverse complement strand
TTGTGTTTTAGGAGTCTATTTATAGGTTTAGGGTGAACCCTAACCGTGTAGGAGACTTCTATTTCACTTGGGAAACATTTAAACCCGTCAAAACACGATTTCTGGCCGACTGGGGACCCTGGTGTTTGGTGGCTAACGCCTGGCTAACGCTAGGCAAGGGCTGGCGTTTCAGCCCTAACGCCTGGCTAACGCCAGGGTAGGGCTGGCGTTTCAGCCCTAACGCCTGGCTAACGCCAGGTAGGGCTGGCTGTTTGGCTCTGTCGCCCGGCTATCGCCCGGGTGTCTCCTTTCGCGTATTTTTCGACGTATTTGCATCCTTTTAGCTCCGTTTCCATCTCCACACCTACACATAAAATAAACTCCATTAAGCACATAACAAGTGTATTTTATCATTAATGCGGATAAAATGTAAGGTATATCACATGTTAAACTATGCAATTTAGTCTCGCATCACTAGGTGTCTTAATTGCTAGCAGGTGAAGTGTGAGCATCAGAGGCCAGGAGGCCTACTTCAGCAGATGCCCATTCCTGAGTGGAAGTGGGAGCGCATCGCTATGGACTTCGTGGTTGGATTGCCTCGGACCTTGCAGAAGGTTGACGCGGTTTGGGTCACTGTGAATAGATTGACAAAATCGGCGCATTTCATTCTAGTGGCTACTACTTATACTTCTGAGAGGTTAGCCCAGATCTACATTCGGGATAGAGTCTGATTGCATGGTATGCCGGTGTCCATTATATCATATCGAGGTCCTCAGTTCACCTCGCACTTCTAGAGAGAGTTGCATAGTGAGATGGGCAACCAGATAGACCTCAGCACAACATTTCACCCTCAGACTGATGGCCTGTCAGAGCGTACAGTTCAGATATTATAGGACATGCTCAGGGCATGTGTGATTGACTTTGGAGGTCAGTGGGACCAGTTCTTTCCTTTAGCCGAATTTGCTTACAATAATAGTTATCAATCCAGCATTGAGATGGCACCATTTGAGGCTTTGTATGGTCGACAATGTCGTCCTCCTATCTAGTGGTTTGAGCCTAGCGAGGCTAAGTTATATGGCACCGACCTAGTGAGGGATGCTTTGGAGAAAGTGAAGTTGATTCAGGAGAGGCTCCGTACAGCACAGTCCAGACAGAAGAGTTATGCGGATCAGCGGGCGCGTGATGTATCATTTATGGATGGAGATATGGTCCTGTTGAAAGTCTCGCCTATGAAGGGTATTATGAGGTTTGGGAAGAAGGGCAAGCTGAGCCCGAGGTTTATAGGTCCATTCGAGGTGTTGAGGCAAGTTGGGGAGGTTGCTTATGAGCTGACTTTGCCTCCCAGTTTATCAGGAGTTCACCCAGTTTTTCATGTATCCATGCTCCGGAGGTACCAAGTCGACTTCTCTCACGTGGTTGATTTCAACACTATTCAGTTGGATGAGAGGTTGGGCTACGAGGAGGAGCCAGTTTCTATTATTGATAAACAGGACCACCAGTTGAGGTCCAAGAGGGTTTCTGCCGTAAAGGTCCAGTGGAAAGGCCAACCAGTTGAGGAGGCGACCTGGGAGTCCGAGGAGGACATGCGGAGCAGATATCCACACTTATTCAGCACTTCAGGTATGATTCTAGACCCGTTCGAGGACGAACGTTTGTTTAAGAGGTGGAGAATGTAACGACCTGACCGGTCGTTTTGCGTTATCGGACCCCGTTCCCCTAAATGAAACTTCCCATAGCGGCTTTTTATGATTTATGACTTGCGGGGACTAGTAGTCCGGGATTCGGAGGTGTTTAGAGTGCTATAGGAACAATTGGTTCATTAAGGTTGGCCTTTAAGGCCATGTTTGACTTCGGTCAACATTTTGGGTAAACGACCTCGGAATGAAGGTGGACCGGAAATCCTTGGATCTTGTGAGTAAAAGATATATTTCAAATAATCGGATCAGTAGGCAAGGCAAGCTTTGTATCTTCCTTGTAGTCAACTTTTACAATGTGTTCTTATCAGAAAAGTGAAGATCCTTTTTGTTCTTTATCTCTTCCTGTTTATAGGAAATATTCTCAAGAAATCCTAAAAGGGTACAACTAAAGGAATATTCAATGGAATATTCCTCTTTTCTGTTCTAAACTTATTCTACCGCTACTTTTGTATATTATGTATTCGACCTTGGCACTGGGCCTTCTTAAGAAATCTCCTCGCCATTGCGCCGTGGTCGGCTTAATCCTCGACCACGTCCATTTGCAACTATTAAGTTTGGTCCAAATTTCGACCAATACAGGAATGACGATGCTAAAGTTAGGGATGACAAGAATTAATTGAACGGCGAATCGCAATAATCTCAGCTATTACATTTAGAAATTTATACAATAAACAAGAAATTACAGCATGTTGCATTACAAAAATGGAAAGGAGGAGAAAATAAACTATGGTTCAGGTCAAACTTGCTACTATAAGTCTATAACCAGAAAAACGAAATTGCGAAATACAAATCAGCTTCTTCTTTATTTTTCTATGGCACTTAGGTTTCCATAGAAGCAATAGTCACCAACTTGGAAACAAACTCTTCAATATTTCTATCTGAACTACCTCCTTCATCCACAGCATTTCTAGCCAAATCCTTCCATTTCTTTGCCTTTTCCCTGATCATTTTTCCTTTCTCTTCTTCCATTACTATCTTTATACATTCTTCAATAATTTCTCTTCTAACAATCCCTTTCTCATCTTGTTTTGGTCTAACTCCTATCTCCCAAACATCCTTCACAAGCTTTGCGTTTGTAGGTTGATCTGACCATTGTGGCATCGCAACCATTGGTACTCCCAAACTAATCGCTTCCAAAGTCGAATTCCATCCACAATGCGTGAGAAAACACCCTATTGATTTGTGTTCCAAGACTTGTAATTGTGGACACCATGACACGACTAAGCCTTTATTCTCGCTTGCTAATTTTAATTCCTCTAAAAAATTCTTGGGAAGTTTGGATTCTTCAGCGGATCTAACAACCCACAAGAAGTTCTTGTTGCTATTTCTCAAACCCCATGCTAATTCTTCCATTTGCTCTGCTTCTAATTTGGCTAAGCTTCCAAATGATACATATACTACTGAGCTAACTGGTCGATGGTTTAACCAGTTTAGGCATGCATCTGCCATTGGTTTGAAGATACTAAGGCCATATTCTTTGTCATCTAGTAGCCTCTTGTCTAAGTACATTGATGGTATAGTTGGTCCAATTGTCTTGATTGGATAAAACTCGGACATCCAATCAATTACCTACATGTCAAACAATTTGAAACATGATAATAAGATTTCATGCAACGATGAAATCTGAAGACTATGACAATGTAAATTAAGGTCTTCTTTCACAATATATATTAGTGCAGTTTAACCTGTTATAGTAGGTGTTTATAATAATAAATTTGTAACAAATGAGTTTTTGTGTTTTTAAAATGTCAACTTTTCGAAATAATTTCAGTTTCTTAAAATGTTGTTAAAGACCTGATAGACAAAGCTGTTAGTATGTTAGTTTTGGATTCTTGATGAGAACATTGAAGAACATATATGCAGCCCAATTAACAAATTTCCAAATGGACCAAGCAAACTAAGAAAAGAACAAAAGTAGAAGAATATTCTCTTACCTCTTTCTCCAACTCATAAAAGCTGTTGATTAGAACCCAATCTGTGTTCTCAAGATTCGAGAACTGATTCACCAATATTTCAAGTATTCTTGCTGATTCAGGATTAGAAACAAAAGTAGGTACATCTGATGTCTCAATTGTTAATAATCCAGGTACTGAGATATCTTTATCAACGTCAGTTGGAGGAAGTTTTAGAACCCCTTTATGTACATGATAATAAATGTTATCCACTGCACAAGATTGAGTGAAAAAAGCAGCAGTAGCTACTCCAAATTTATTTCCCACTTCAACAGCCCAAGGAAGAAATGGATCGTAAACTATGCAACTCACAGGACAATCACAATTTGTTAACTTTCCAATAAGCTGAGACAGAGTATCCGAGCCAACTTCTTTGAATCTTGTAATATAGGCCACAAAGGTTCCAGCTTGCTCGCGGCCTCCATCATCATAGCCATCGGAGATAGCCTCGACTGACAAAGAAGTTGACAATTCTTGCATGGTTTTCAAGAAGGATTTGGTGGCTGCTATAGTAATTTTCACACCTTTGGATTGCAAACGTTTGGAAAATTGGAGCATAGGGTTGATATGACCCTGAGCTGGATATGGCAAAATCATGCAATGAGCTTTGTGAGTAGTCATCTTTTGCAAATTCTTCTCAATTGATGGCCAAAATTATATTGAAGGGACTGTTAGTTTAATTTGCAAAATCCTGCAGTGAAAATGAGGTTCTTATAGTTTGTTGATAGAGTTTGAAGCGTCCGATTTGGACATTGATATTTTGTTAGAGGGCGTCTTGGATTGTTCTGATGATTGTCAATACCGACTTGAATTGCCCACATGTGCAGTGACACAAGCAAAAGATGCCGCTAACGTACTGAAGGAAAAAGCTAGGATAATGTGGGCAAAAGGTTCATTTAAAGAATTATTATATCGTTAATTGGCCATCCATGTGATTTACTGTGAAGATACCTTTTGTAATAACTTTATGTTTTAACTATCATCGATACAATAAAGGGTGAAATTCAAAAATACCTAGATTTATAAGTGGTAATTGAAAAATAATTACAGTTTTAAAAATAATTAAAATTTAGTCACTTTTTATGTAAAGATAAATCTGAACGAAAATATTGTTCAAAATTCGAAAAATATTTTAGCATAATATGCTGGAAGTTCATACACAGTGTTCCAATCTCCAGTATATTAAGATGTAACTTTACGTATGTTGGAGTTCCAACATAATATACTGGAAGTTCATACACAGATGTACCAATCTCCACTATATTATGCTGGAACTTTCCGTGTTGCAGAAAAATTGTGACTTATTTTTAATGACTTTGTAAACGCTGGTTATTTTTTAATTACTAGTCCGAAAACTGGCTAGCACGTGTTATTTTCACTATAATAAAGCACGGAGCCTTTAACTGATAAAGTTGTTGTCATATGACCATGAGGTCACGGGTTCGAGCTGTGAAAATAGTCTCTTGCAGAAATGTAGGGTAAGGCTGCGTACGATAGACTATTGTGGCATGGCCCTTTCCCGGACCCGCACAACAAGTTACTTTTTTTTTTTTTTTTTTTTTATTATAATAATATGTTGAATTCCAAAAATGAGAATTTAAGTGATGAGAACGACATGTTCTCTCTTGATGTTAAATCAGCAGCAAGAATGATATAATATGTTTCTGAATATTTTACCCTTCCAAATAGTACCATGAAAGTGGGTGCAAATTCAAAATGAATTTTACAAGGTGTTCACTATCTACTATTAATAGTAAAGTAATAATAATAATAATAATGTATACGGTTAAAATCGAGTATGTCCGATTTTATGGACTCGAGAGTCTGCCTCGAGATTAAGTTCATATTGAAGTGAGCTTGAGCTCGAAGAACACGAAGACCAAAGGATCAAGATCAGGCAATATCGACATCGAATAACGGAATAACGAGATATCCACAATCGACCACAAATCTCGGCGGGAATCTCGGGATTGACAGAACCCTTAACGATTATCAGTATCAATCGTGCATTTTGTTTCAAAATTAGAGTTATACCTTATTTAGGATTCCTCTACTATATAAAGAAGAACCCTGTTCATTTGTAAGGATCATGATATATTACATTCGCTTACCGAGAAATAACAATACGTTGCTCTTTCACTTACTTGCAATTTACTACTATTCTTATTGTTCTTAACACTTGGTCTCGAGCCTATTCCAAATCGAGGTCGATAACTTGCAAACGACACTGGTTTGATTCATTCCAATCACTTAACTCGTTTATTTATTTAGTCATTTATCAATTGGCGTTGAATTAGATCATGTAACCATACAATCACATTATAAATTTAATCGTTACTCGTATTTCGATGTAAATAGTTTGGCGCCCACCGTGGGGGTTAAGGATAATAGTGATTGTTCAGTGCTAATTCTGGTATAACACACTATTTTAGGCTTGTTTCTTGTCAAGAATTTTGCTTCAGGTTGAATCATGTCGAACTCGCAAAACACATCTACACACGGTGACAACGAGCTCGGGCTCCACGGAGAAAACAAGAATGTTATCGCCCCAGGAATCGAGGTGCCACGGGCTGACCTCGGAAGAGCACCACCCGTCAACCCGGTTGATGTCAGCTCTCATGTTCCCTTGAATGTGGATTTAGGCGTAGATCCCGAGGAAAGTGTGCGTAGAGAGGGTCGAACTGACGGTCGAGGAACACAGGGCAGAGGAGATGAAGGAGTCGTTGAATTATCGGACCCTGTTCCCCTAAATGAAACTTCCCACAACGGCTTATTATGATTTATGACTTGTGGGGGCGGGTGGTTCGGGTTTCGGAAGTGTTTAGAGCGATATTGGAACACTTGGTTCCTTTAGGTTGGCCTTTAAGGCCAAGTTTGACTTCGGTCAACATTTTTAGTAAACAACCCCGGAATCGAGTTTCAATGGTTCCGTTAACTTTGTATGATGCTTTCGGACTTGGGCGTATGTTCGGAATAGATTTCGGATGACCCGGGAGCATTTCGGCGCCCAATATGGAAATAAGAGTTCCTTAAGTTCATATTGTGGTTTCGTACGTGTTTTTGTGTTATCGAGGTCGGAATGGATTTTTGAGATCCGGAATAGCTCCATTATGTCATTTATGGCTTGCCTGCAAAATTTGGTGTCATTCCGAGTAGTATAGTTCGGTTCAGCGCATTGTTAGCGAATTCAAGAAAACTTAAAGTTCCTAAGTTTGGTTCTAGGGGTTTTAAGGTGTGATTTTGAGTTTTAGCATTGGTGCACCTGATCTGGTATGATCGCACGTGCGGTTGCCCAGTTGAGGTGCGAGACTACTCCTGCGGTCCAGGCCTCGCAGGTGCGACCCCCAGGTGGGTTGCCCAGTTCTCGTAGGTACGGGCTCCTTCCCGCAGGTGCGGAGCCGCAGGAGTGGACTCTAGCCCACAGGTGCGAGCTCAGGCCTGTGTCCCATTTTCCGCAGGTGCGAGACCGCAGGTGCGGTTGTCGAGTCGCAGGTGCGGAAACCCCTGTAGGCAGTAAGGTCTTTAAGTGCGGGATTATCCCATTTTCACTCCATTTTGTTCCACCATTGACGATTTTGAGAGCTTGGAAAAGAGCCCCATGACCCAGCCACTGTGAGGTAAGTAAATTATACCCTAAAGTTTGTTAATGCATGAATTCCTAGTTGAATTTAACTACCTAATTAGTAAACAATTAAGGAATTGGGTAGTAACCTAGGGCTTTCAAGAATTTAGGGAATTACCCATGAATTGGCTATGAAATCATAAAAATATCATATATTAATGATCCTTAGGTTATGGGTTAGTGTTTCCTTCGAGAATTTTTGAAATCCGAGCATGCGGGCCCGGGGTTGGATTTTGGGATTTCTTCAAGAATGGTGAATTTGACTAAATAATATGAGAATACCATGCTTTGAGTATAATTTGATATATTTACGTAACGTGTGGTTAGCTTCGAGTCCTTTAGGTGACCAGTTCGGAGTTTCGGGCGCATTCTTGACCCGGGGAGTAGGTGCGACACGAGGTGAGTCTCCTTTCTAACCTTGTAAAAGCGAATTGTCCCCGTAGGTGTTTTAAATGCTATGTGTGACATTTTTGGGGGCTACGTACGTACAAAGTGACGAGAGTTCGTACGTAGCGGCTATTATTATTATTATGTCCGGGTAGTTAGGCCCACATCATGCCTTGTGTTTTCCTTGAAATGAACTATATGCTTAATGAATTAAATGTTACATGCGGTCACTGAAAAGTAATTTAAAACGAATATTGTGTGTGCATGTGACCGATTCATAATTTACATTCCGTGAGCGGAGTGTGATTTCCCCACTCTCATGGGAGCAAGACGTACGCCACGGCGGATTAAAAGATGCACTTATGGTTAGGGACGTTCGATCCTCGGCAGTGCATAGATATGATTACTTTATGGCAAGGATGCATTTATGGTTCAGGTCGTTCAATCCTCGGCAGTGCACAGATATGATTATCTTATGGCTCAGAACGGTTGTCCTTATCCCGTATGCGCATGATTAATTGTTATTGAATTCATGGATATTGATTTGAAAGATATTTGGGGAAAGATGAAGTAGTAATTGCCTATTTACTTCCAGTATTTACTTGGATTTCGGTGCCATATATATTTGGTGCTTCACTACCTTTACATGCCTACAATTTTCATCATATTCTGTTAAATTATATTGTTGGACCTTAGTGAGTGTCAAGTCGACCTCTCGTCACTACTTCTTTGAGATTAGGCGTGATACCCACTAGGTACATATATATTTATGTACTCATGCTACACTTCTGTACTTAATTGTACAGGTTCTGAGGCTGGTACATTTGGTTGTTAGACCGGAGCTTGATTCTGATTATAGATGGACCTGACTTCACGGTGAGCTGCTTTCTACTGGCGATCTCCGGCAGCACCATGGAGTTTCTTTTGCTTATTTCCCGTCTATTTTCCTTCAGGCAGCGGGACTGTATATTATATCTTTTGTATATTCTGTTAGTATGCCCGTAGGACTTGTGACACTAGTTCCTGGCACACACGTGGTAGTTATTATGGATTATGGGTCTGTATATATATTGGCTCATGCCTCCTCATGACCGCTTTTGATTAAAACTGGCTAATTATCCTTGTTGATTTATGTTTTAAGCTTTAAAAACTGAGTATATGTTGAAATGTTTAATCAAATAAGAAAGAACCCTAAGTAAATTAAGTGTTGGATTACCTGACCCCGCTGTAGGGCGCCATCACGACCTAAGTTAAGATTTTGGGTCGTGACAACATGGTATCAGAGCCCTAGGTTCACATAAGTCTCAGGAGTCACAAGAAAACCCAGTAGAGTCTTGCGGATCGGTACAGAGACGTCTGTACTTATCTTCAGGAGGCTATAGGGTGTTAGGAAACCTCTCTTTGTTCTTATTCTATCGTGCAATCGATGGTTTACTAAATCTCATTCTTCTATTCTCTCACAGATGGTGAGGACGCGTGCATCTGATGTTCCAGACCCGGGATGGGCCGCTACCCCTATTGTCTGAGGTCATGGCAGAGGCCGGGGGAGGGAACCGGCCCGTGGTAGGGGACGAGGGCATCCTAGAGCTATTCTGGTTCCACAACCAGAGGACCCTATCATAGAGGTGCAGAATGAGGTGCCCCAGGTAGATCTTGTTCCAGTAGACTTCATGACGGCGCCAGGCTTCCAGGAGGTCATGGGTCGTCTGATGAGATTTATGGACACTATGTCTCAGGCTGGTTTATTTCCAGCAGATCCTGCTGCTTCTTAGGCGGGAGGGGAAGTCCAGACCCCTACTGCCCAGGCTGCAGGCCAGACAACAGCATTACATCATACCCCGGGTACACTGCCTGTGGGTAGGGTCCAGCCTGTTGCAGCAACACTTGAGCCCAGACCAGCTGCGAACGGCGATCCGCATAAGTTATTGGATAGATGGACTCGATTGCACCCTCCAGTCTTTGGGGGTGAGTGAGGCGAGGATTCCCAGGATTTTGTGGACATGTGCAGGGAAAGACTGCACAACATGAGGATACTAGAGTCCCATGGAGTGGATTTCACTACCTTCCAGTTGGAGGGCAGAGCTCGTAGGTGGTGGCAGTCCTATATTCTCAGCAGGCTAGCAGATTCTCCTCCTGTCACTTGGGAGCAGTTCACGCAGATGTTTCTGGATAGATATATCCCACCCTCTGAGAGGGAAGAGCTACGATATTAGTTTGAGCAGCTCATGATACTACCTACTGATGCAAAGAGGGTGCAGAGATTTGTGGCTGGGTTGAATCTAGCTATTAGGGCCACCCTGTCCCGAGAGGTGGAGATAGGTACTCCTTATCAGCTCGTGGTAGAGATAGCTCGCAGAATCGAGGGGTATCGGTCGAGGAGCAGGGAGCACGGGAAGCAGGACAAGAGGGCTAGATTCTCCGGAGATTTCAGAGGTGCCCCAGCTAGAGGCAGAGTTCAGTTTAGTAGTAGTCATACCAGCAGGCCTTCATATTCAGCACCTCCACCACCTCCCCGAGGTGTTCCAGCGAGGCCTCATTTCAGCGCCATGCCAGAGTATTCCTACCATCCTCCAGCCATTCAGAGTTCACCCAGTGGTTATCCCAGTCATCCAAGGTCCTTTAACCCCTACTTCAGTGCTATGCCAGAGGGCTCACATAGCCCTCCAGCCATTCAGGGTTCTTCTTTAGGGCAGCAGACTATGGTACCTGGGTTGTTACGAGTATGGGGAGCCTGGTCATATGAGGAGGCATTGTCCCAAGTTTCGTGGCAAGGCCATACATCAGGGTTATTAGCCGATGGGTCCGGCACCAGCAGTCCGGCCACCTAGAGGTGGAGGACAGGTCGGCAGGGGTCATCCTAGAGATGGAGGCCAGTCAGGGGGAGGTCAGGCAGCTCTTGTTCACTCTGGTGGAGCTCAGTCTTCCGGTACTCTAGCTAGATTCTATGTCATTCCGGCCAGTTCAGATGCAGTGGCCTTAGACGCCATGATCACAAGTATTATCTCAGTATGTGGTAGAGAGGCTTCAGTATTATTTGATCCAGGATCCACCTATTCATATGTTTCAGCATTATTTTCTCATTTTGTGGATGCTCCTCACGAGTCCATGGGTTCTCCTATATATGTGTCCACTTTTGTGGGAGATTCTGTGGTGGTAGACCGGATCTATCGGTCTTGTGTGATCACGTTCTGTGGGTTCGAGACTAGAGCTGGCCTTTTATTTCTTGGCATGGTTGATTTTGAGGTTATTCTAGGCATGGACTGACTATCTCCTTATCATTTCGTGCTAGATTGCCATGCCAAGATAGTTACTTTAGCCATGCCTGAGTCGCCTAGGCTGGAGTGGAGAGGTTCCTCAGTTAGTGCACCCAACCGGGTTATTTCATTCATGAAGGCTTGACATATGGTCGAGAAGGGTTGTCTGGCCTATCTTGCTTATGTGTGGGACACCATCGCCGAGTCTGCAACGATTGATTCAGTGCTAGTTGTTCGAGAGTTTGCTGATGTATTTCCTTCAGATCTTCCGGGCATGCCTCCGGATCGTGATATTGATTTTTGCATTGATTTAGCTCCAGGCACCCAGCCTATATCTATTCCTCCGTACCGTATGGCTCCGAAAGAGTTGAAGGATTTGAAGGAGCAGCTTGAGGAGTTGTTGGCTAAGTGGTTCATCAGACCGAGTGTACGCCGTGGGGTGCTCCAGTTCTATTCGTGAAGAAAAGGGGTAGGTGCATGCGGATGTGTATTGATTACCGCCAGCTGAAAAAGGTCACCATTAAGAACACGTATCCTTTGCCGCGCATCAATGATTTGTTTGACCAGTTGCAGGGTTCTAGGGTGTTTTCTAAGATTGATTTGAGATCGGGATACCATCAGTTGAAGATTCGGGCCTCGGATGTTCCGAAGACTGCTTTCCATACGAGATATGGCCACTATGAGTTCCTGGTGATGTCCTTTGGCTTGACTAATGCCCCATCAGCATTCATGGACTTGATGAATAGGGTGTCCAGGCCGTATTTTATTGGTAAAAAAGACTTTCACACGTAAGCCAACTTTTGACAACTCAGCCAGTCACGTGGAAACAGGAAAATGCAACAGCTGGATGTGATCCTTTGAAGAGGTACGGTACAAAGAGGCACGGTTCAGTAAACCCTCAAACTTATCAGCCACAGGAAACTCAACTTGATCAAAACAGGAGAGAGGCACGGTTAGAATGAATCTAGACAAAGCTACGGGCAGATTGAAAGACCCACAATTGATTACTCGAACGTTATGTAACTGTACCCCAATTACCGTTATCCTTTGTAATGCCTCATTAATGTCATAATTAGTCATTAATGAGCAACCATAGCAAGAGTTGTACGTTATAAGAATATCCTATATAAGGGAGGGGAATACACCTTGTAAAGGCATCTGATGCTCGAATATAATTGACTTCGATTTTCTATATTTCTGCAATATTTTCTATTATTCATTTTTTTCCGTTTCCTTGATTATCAGTAACCCGTATTCATCTTAAAAATAAGCTTTAGTCAAAGGGTCTAATTCTTTGGTTAAATAAATTGGTTCCGTTGTCGGGAAACTGATAATCTTTGTTTGCTTTTCAAGTGATATCCTCTGAACTATGTCAAACTCCAACGACAACAACCAGCAAAGGAGTGGAACCGCAGTTCCATCGCCTTCAAGAACCCCACGTGGTTCAAGGGAACAATCCCCAAAAAGATCCAATAACAACAATGGTGATAATGATCAAACAGTGGAACAAGATCATGTAAAGCAAATGATTGCAGAGTATGTGAGCCAAGCTTTGCAAGAATTTGCGATAGGATTACCGGCAGCGTTACCTACACCGTCGACGCCACCCCCCAATAATACCATCACCATGGAAAATCCTCAATCTGGGTTGGCAAACTCAGGAAGAGGAGATACTCCTAATGAATCTCTCGAAACGAGACCAGGTATATCTAATAACTCAGAATTACAAAATTAACTGCTAACCATGCAGAAACAGATGAAGGAGCAGAACGATCGCATCAAATAAATCCCTGGAGTACCACCTATCATCAAAGGCATTGATGTTGATAGATATTCTCAAAAACCTTGGAAGCCAAGTGTTGCACCCTTGCCTATACCCAAGAAGTTTAAAATGCCTGAAGTTCCCAAATATGATGGAACAACTGACCCATGTGACCATGTGACTGCTTCACTACTAAGGTAAAAGGCAACGACTTAACAAAACAGGATATTGAATCAGTCCTTGTCAAAAAATTTGGGGAAACACTTATCAAAGGAGCCCTAACTTGGTATTCTCTTCTCCCTGAAAATTCTATTGACTCTTTTGCTGAGCTTGCAGATTCATTTATAAAAGCGCACTCTGGTGCACAAAAAGTTGAGAAGATAATGGAAGACATATTCAAAATAAAACAAGGAGACACGGAACTACTCCGTGAGTTTGTAGACACGGTTTCAACGAGAAAGAATGTAGTTACCCAGGGTGCCTGATAATTGGGCAGCCATGGCATTTGCAAGCAACCTAAACGATAAAAGCTCAAGAGCCACGAGACGACTTAAGGAAAGTCTAAGAGAATTCCCCACTACAACATGGAATCGATATATATAACAGGTATAGTACTAAACTCAGAATAGAAGAAGACATCATTGCTCGTTCGAGATATGAAGATCATTCCAGATCCAGACATCCTGAATCAGATGCAAGATCAGGTAAAAATATGTACGATCCTTACTTAGGACCCTCGGGATGCGATATCCGCCCCAGGTTCGAAAACACTAGGTCGCACTATAGACCACAAGGAAGAGATGTAGTCTCATCCTCGTCTAGATCCAGAAAAGATCAAGATGAACGACCTAGAGGTAGTACTCAAATTGGGGATCATACCTTTAATGTAAGTACTACTGAACTTGTCTCAATATTGAGGAACATGGGAGACAAGGTTAAGTGGACCAAAGAGATGCGGTCAAATCCAGGTAGAAGAAACCCAGATCACTGGTGTGAATTCCACAACGATCATGGGCACAAAATTGCGGATTGCAGATTTTTACAAGGTGAAGAAGAAATTTATTAAAACAGGGCTATTTAACAAAATTGTTTAGTGATAAAGGTAAACATGCATATATGAGGAACAGGCAGGAGCCCCCAAAGCCTCTTTCTCCAAAACGAACCGTCAACGTGATACATGGAAGTGAAGAAGTAAACGGAGTGATCTGCAAAACAACCATAAAGTTCACAATTACACATGGAAAACGAGCTCGTGAAAATATGGAAGAAGACAATATAACCTTTGATGATGTAGATATCGGCGGATTAATGCTTCCGCACAATGATGCTCTGGTAATATCTTTACTTATTCATGACACTAACGTAAAAAGAGTATTGATTGATCCAGGCAATTCAGTCAATATCATTTTGCTAAGAGTCATGGAAGAAATGCTACTGGGGAATCAAGTAATCCCAAGGGCACGAGCCATATCAGAGTTTGATAACTCTACGATTATAACAAAAGGAGAAATTGAGCTTAGCACTTATGCTGAGGGGGTGATCAAAAGTACCAGGTTCCAAGTCATCGATATTGACATGGCTTATAATGCTGAGGGAATCTCCCAAGAAAGTAATGCCGCCCAAACGGACATGGAGGAAATTACTACCCAAATAGGTACGGAAGGTATTATTGCTGAAACAGGTACGGAAGAAAATACTTACGAGAAGGAGAATCAAGTTATCACGGAAGGTGTACTATACCACACAGATGCAGATTCAAAATCGGACGTCATTCGTGAACCGGAGGAAGATAAGCACATCAAAACAACTACAGAGGCGCTCAAAGTTGTTCCATTATCTAAACAAAATCCTGAGCAGAGAGTGAATATAGCCACGAGGCTAGGCCCCGTTTGAAGAGGTAAGTTAATTGATTATTTAAAGGCTAACGCAGACTGCTTTGCGTGGTCCCACTATGATATGACAGGCATCCCACCAGAAGTGATGAATCATAAACTAAATGAAGATCTATCTTTCATACCTGTTAAGAAGAAGAAAAGAAATCAAGGACCATTCAAGAACCAAGTGATCGACGAAGAGGTACAGAAACTCTTGAAAATTGTTTCGATACGAGAGGTAACGTACCCTAAGTGGCTAGCAAACACCATGGTAGTACCTAAAAAGAATGTCAAGTGGAGAGCATGCGTAGATTATACTGACTTAAATAAAGCATGCCCCAAAGATTCATTCCCATTGCCACATATAGATCAAATGATTGATGCCACAGCAGGTCATGAATTATTGAGCTTCTTAGATGCATATTTTGGTTATAATCAGATTAAAATGAATCCCTCAGATGAGGAAAAAACTTCCTTCATTACAAACAGGCGGACTTACTGTTATAAAGTTATGCCTTTTGGCTTAAAAAACGTTGGAGCCACCTATCAAAGGTTAGAGACTAAAATGTTCCAAGAACATCTTGGAAAGGCGATGGAAGTCTATATTGATGATATGTTGGTAAAATCAACACAAGTAAAAGACCATTTCTAGCATCTCTCTACTGCTTTTGATATTTTACGCATGTATAATATGAAGTTAAATCCAGAGAAATGCGCTTTTGGAGTGCAATCAGGTAAATTTGGGTTTCCTTGTATCAAACAAAGGAATAGAGGTAAATCCCTCTCAAATTAAAGCTATAGAGGAAATACCTAATATTTTAACAAATAAAAAGGAAGTTCAAAGACAGACAGGGAGAAAAGCAGCTTTGGATAGGTTTATTTCTAAATCTTCTGAAAAAAGTTTTAAATTCTTCTCAGTTCTCAAAAAGTAGAATCAGTTCTAATGGACTAAAGAATGTCAGCAAGCCCTCAAAAATCTGAAGATTTATCTATCGAAACCACCACTACTTTCAAAGCCAAAAGAAAGGGAGAGATTGTACATCTACCTGGCTGCTCAGAAATTGTTGTAAGTGTAGTATTGGTAAGAGAAGAAAAAGGTAAACAATCACCTATCTATTATGTAAGTAAAACTTTGCTAGATGTTGAGACTAGATATCCACATCTGGAAAAGTTAGCCTTAGCTTTAATAATGGCATCTAGAAAATTACGACC
>ML377503.1:6239-16602 GCA_005239525.1 Nicotiana knightiana | reverse complement strand
GACCATATTTTCAATGCCACCCAATCACCGTTGTGACCTCATATCCTTTAAGAAATATTCTGCGTAAACAGGAATTGTCAGGAAGATTAGCCAAGTGGGCCACAGAATTAAGTGAGCATGAAATATCTATCAGCCTAGGACTACAATTAAGTCACAAATACTAGCTGATTTTGTTGTTGACTTTAGTAATAGCATTGTACCTGAAGTAGAAAAAGAGTTACAACTCTTTAACGGTGCTAATCCAGGCCTATGGACCTTGTTCACCGATGGTTCTTCAAATATAAAAAGTGCCGACTTAGGCATAATATTAATATCACCCACGGGTGAAAAGACACGGCAAGGTATCAAGTGTTATCTTATAACTAACAATGAAGCAAAGTACGAAGTTATTATTGCAGGGCTTGAACTCGCACGGGAGCTCTCAATCGAGCAAACTGTGATCAACAACGACTCCCAACTGGTAGTAAATCAGATACAGGGGACGTACATCGCTCGAGAGACTAGAATGCAACAGTATCTTGAAAAAGCACGAGAGCTCGTGAGACAATTCAAAACATGGAAGGTAATGCAAATACCTAGAGAGGAAAATGCAGAAGTAGATGCACTAGCTAATCTCACAGCAGTCATGGAAGTAACGAACAAAGACAATACAATTGTCGTTCAACTATTTCACTCAATAATAGACCAGGACAGGAATGAGGTAACATTCAACAATCTAAGCTGGGACTGGAGAAATGAAATTCTTAATTTTTTGCAGAATGGCACCGTACCTGAAGACAGGAAAGCAGCTCAAGCACTTCGCCGCAAAGCTGCACGGTACGGCCTTATTCGCAAACGGAATTTGTGATGAAAGAAGTCCACAAAGGACACTGTGGAAATCACTCAGGGGCGAGATCCTTAGTGAAAACACTAATCAGAGCTGGATATTATTGGCCTAAGATTGAAGAAGAAGTCGAGAACTTCATATCCAAATGTGAAAGGTTCCAAAGGTTTGCCAATAACATGCATCGACCAACGGAACTATTACATCCAATAATATCTCCATGGCCCTTCATGAAATGGGTTATGGACATAGTGGGACCTCTTCCCACAGCTAAAGGAAAGGTACGGTTTTTACTCGTGCTAACCGACTATTTTACAAAATGGGTAGAGGATGAAGCGTTCAAACAAGTGCGAGAAGAGGAAGTTAAAAACTTCTTATGGAGAAACATAATATGCCGCTTTGGAATACCAAAGGAAATCATGTGTGATAATGGCCCATAATTCATAGGCTCGCAAATCACAGAATTCTTTGAAAGTTGGAAAATCAAGCGGATCACTTCAACGCTGTACCACCCCGTGGATAATGGTCAAGCTGAGTCAACGAATAAGGTCATCATCAAAAATCTAAAGAAGCGTCTGGATAAAGCCAAAGGAAACTGGCCTAATGAGTTACCAGCGGTACTATGGGCATATAGAACAACTTCAAAAATATCCACGGGAGAAACTCCGTTCGCACTTTTTTATGGCTCAGAAGCCTTAATACCTGTGGAGATTGGCGAACCAAGAATAAGTTTCTCAACAACCATGGAGGGTGAAAACGACAACGAATTAAGGACCAACCTGGACCTGATCGAACCACGGAGATAAGCAACATTGATACAGATGGAAGCTCAATAACAAATCATAGAGCGTTATTACAACCGTAAAGCTCATCTCAGGTACTTCAAGATTGGGTACTTCGTCCTCAAAAAAGTATTTCAATCAACGAAAGAAGCAGGTGCAGGAAAGATAAATCCAAACTAGGAAGGACCTTACAAAATCCGAGGCATAGCTGAGAAAGGCGCCTATGAGTTGGAAGTTATGGACGGCAGAGTTTTACCAACAATCTGGAACGCCATCCATCTAAATAAGTATTACTTCTAAAATAAAAGAATACCCCGTCAGGTATCACACGTTCGATTTTATTTTGAACATTTAAAAATTTTACTAACTTTTTTAGATGATAGGAATAAATCTAACCCATCACTAGATAATGATATAAGACATGCAAAGACGCGAGGAAATAACACAATTCCCGGTCTAGGGTTACACTTTCTGATGGACGTTTTAAAAGGGTTAAGCAGTCATCATCTAAAAAACTATATACCTTCGAGTCCGGAATGTTTTTCCTTTTCAGGAAAAGGACCACAAGGAAGGAATAATCAAGTGCTCGAGATTTAATTCTTCAAAGCTCAAACACTCGGGGGACTATGTAATATGGAAGGCTAAGACAAAGCAAAGAAGACTATCAGAAAGTCAAAAGCCCGAGCCTGAAGACCCATCTACCCAACGAGACAAGTGACACGAGCAGAATCGAAAGAAATCAAAAGAGCCATCCAAATACAAAGTCTAATTCAAAAAGAAAACCTTCGAACATATTCAGGTTGAAAGGCAAAATATTAGTCACGAGAAAGAAATGTACATTTTTATACTTATTCAATGATGTGGTAACAAAAACAGTTAGGGGTAAAAGATCCTTATCAATGTACTCATTCAAAAAACTGTTCTCAAATAAAACAGTTATGGTATCTAAATCCTTGTATTTGTTCAAGAAATTGTTATCAAATAAAAACAGTTATGAATAAGAAAACATTTCCCACGTACTTATTAGAAAATTATTTCCAAAATAGTTGCGGGTAAAAACCCCAATCTTTATAAAAATTGTTACTAGTAAAAAACAGTTGTTTCCTTGTATTAATATCGAAAAACTGTTACCTATGAAAAACAACTACGNCTATTGCATTATCATGAAGTTGAGACGTCTCCTTCATGCCAATTATAAAGGGCCCTCTTCCATAAACTATGCCTATTACAAAAAGGCACACATTTAATATGACACCGTGCCTATTACAAAAAAGGTACGAGTAGTCTAAAGCATTCCACATGCAAAACTCAAAGGTAAAACTAAAACCTCAAAAAATGAAGCATGCAAAAGACTTAAAGAGTAAAACGGAAACTCAACAAAAGTCGAACTAGTATTTATATATTAAAACGGCTAAAACTAAGTATTTACTTATACTTAGCCGTATAAAAATTTTACATTATGGTGCCCCTAAGTTGTCATTTGGGGACTTTAAGGAAATCCAAATTTACCCCTGATGGGAATAGGGGTAACCACCAATTGATACAAACAAAAAGGAATGAACCAACAAAATTTCTTCAAGAGAGGGGTTGACTTTACTGGAAGAAGGAACGGGAGAAACTGGGGATGAAGAGGAATGAGCGGCAAGAATCTCACCATCAGGTGAAGAGAGGTTATGACCTTGTTGAGCCTTCTCCATGGCTTCCTTAGTTTTGTCTATTTCAGCACTAAGGTCAAAACCCTCTTGACTCATTTCCATCAATGTGTCAAGGAGAGAATTCATGTACGCCTAGCTCACATCGACAGCAGCAACCTCTTCCAAATCTTCATAATCCTTTGCCCATACTTGAAGCTCAGCTCTCAATTCGTCCTTCTCTGCTTCCGCAGCTTCATGGGCAGCCCTTAATGGTACAATCGACTCCTATAAAGTTTGAGCTTTGTCTAATGCCTTACAAAGGTCTTCTTGAGTACGAGTGAGTGATTGCACGAGCTCACGTGAGTATTCCTCCTTTTTCCCCAATAAGTTTTTCAAGTCTCTAATCTCCTCTGAGGCATGGGACAACTGCTCTGTGAATGAAGACTCCAAAACACTCTTATCTTTATCAACCTGACTGCAAGAAGCCTTCTTTACTGCTAGAGTTCTACCATGAGTCTCATCTGCCGCTTCAAGGTACTCATTTCCTCTTCTAAAGTATCCATGTCAATCCTTAGGCTATCATACAGTGTTTCCAATTATCAACTTCGACCTGCAACTCTTTCGTCTCTTGGTCCGTGTTTGAAATCCTCTTCATAAGCTCCATGCCTATAAGTTTAATCTACAAGAAATAAACCAGTCAGATATGGTAAATTGCATATACGAAAATGAAAGAGGGTAACCTGCATCATACCTTCAAAGAAGTATGCACGACCTCATTGGCCTATGTAAGACCATCGTGGCTGGCTAACGTTGCTTTCTCAGAGGGACCTATCAAAGTTTTGAGCCACACTAAGCTCACCTGTTTTCTTGAAAAGATTCCCCTCAGCTGGAACCTCTATTATCACATGTCACATCTCTTTGCTGGAAGACCCTACTTCCCTAACAGAGGGCATGGAAGCAGGCAGAGATGGAACAGCAACAGGCATGGAAGGTTGAGGAGTTGGAGAAGCCACAGGTAAAGCAGCAGGCACGAAGGGTTGAAGAGTAGAGGAAGTTACAGGCAAAGCAACAGAAATAGCCAAAGGAACAGATGAGACAACCTCTCTCAAAAAGCAGGAAAAACAGCAGCCAAAGGGACATCGTCAGGAGCAAGATCAACACCCGAATGAATAGGGGAATGTGAAACAACATCAAGGACAGGGGGCTCAATCACAGACACGGAAGGCAAGGTTAAGGCCGTAAGCTCATCATCTAAAACCACTCACCTTCTTCGTGGCTTGTGCACTAAAGCACCCTCTTCTTCTTCTTCTATGGAATGAGACTCACCAATCTTCCTCTTCAAAGAAGATGAACCAACAATAATTTCCTGGGCCTGAGCCAAGGAAATCTTCGGGATAGATGAAGCAGACACCCCACGAGCAGAGAACCCCATTAATAGGGAAAAAAAGTTAAACGACAAAGAAAAAAATACTCGAGTAAGGAAAGAAGCAAGAACAAGAGCTTCACTTACCCTGGGTCTTTACATTCCAACCATACCGCCCAGCGAGGTGCTTCCAAGATCTCTCCTCTGAAGGAGCAATAGATAATAATTTTTATACCCAATCACGAATACCGGAGACATTATCAACAGTATTAATGATTGTTGAGAGAAGAAGAAACAGACATGGTGTTAATAAAACATCTTAAGTCAAAACGAGAAAAAGTAAATAAATGTGAACTAAAGCATACTCACGTGCGCGATTCCACTTCTCAGGGAAGGGAAGATTTTCTTCACCTACTAAACCCATAGTGGGTACAACAACATACCGGAGGTACCAACCCCGATCCTTCGCATCTCCAGGGGTTACTAGCACTCTTTTCCTTCTAGCAGTCAGAGTAAAAACCCCTTCACGGAATAAGGTAGGAGAGTAGAGATGAATAAGATGGTTGAAGTAAAAGGAACCGATGCTAAAGAATCCAAACTCCTAAGACATGCGACAACCCTCCACATAAGCGGACCAACTTGTCCTAAGAAGATATTGAAAAAATGGAAAAACTCAATTATAACTAGGTCAATGGGGGGTGTAAACCCTAGAGTGAAAGGATATGTATGAACAAAAGAATACCACGGCTTGTAAGACGTTATTATTTTATTACTATTCGGAATATAGACAGGAAAGTCATACCTCCAAAAGCACTCCCTACGAACAAGGGAAATCTGACCCTCAGTTATAAGGGTTCAATATCTTTTGACACTTTCAAGAGAAGAAGATTGGTCTACAAGAACTTGACTATCCCTAGAAAAAACAAACTCAGCAGGGATAATTTCATCGACTCCAAGTTCACGAAGGTGTTCGCCTCTATCTCTAGACAGAGACCGAGAAACCCTAAACCTTGGAGAAACTAGAGATCTACTTGAAGAAGAAGGGACTATCTGAGGAGAAGAGGAGCCCCTCGAAGGAGTGGATCCTAGACTTCTAAGTCTACCACCCCTCCGACTCCTAGTCGGAGCAGAAGATGGTGTTAAACTTTCAATATCAATTACTCCTTGAGGTTGGTTTGAAGAAGACCTGTTTGCAAAGGCAAGAAGAAAGTTCTATACAAAAGACAAAGTTAGAAAAGTGTTTCGTGGAAGCAAAGAAAATAAGAAAGGTATTTATACTTGAAGTAAACCGTCAAACATAGGAAAAAAATAAAAATAATGATGAAAAGTCATAATTGAAGATGTCACTTCGGGACTGGCACAGCCGTAAAAATCCCTAAAAGGTGCCGAGAAAATGCAGAACCAATCCAAAAAGGACACGTGGTACGAGCATTAAATGGAAGTGACAAATGACGCCTATGGTGCAGAGAAGAATACAATGATTTGAGGAAAAGCGGCAGCAAAATATTCCTGCCCTAAATGAATATCCACTTACCAAATATTAATAGTTAATATATGGTAAGTAGGGGGACTATCTGTATTGGTAAAAAAAAGTTTTACACGTAAGCCAACTTTTAATAACTCAGCCAGTCACGTGGACACAGGAAAATGTGACAGCTAGATGTGATCCTTTGAAGAGGTACGGTTCAGTAAACCCTCAAACTTATTAGCCAAGGGAAACTCAACTTGATCAAAACAGGAGAGAGGCATGGTCAGAATGAATCTAGACAAAGCTACGGGCAGATTCAAATACCCACAATAGATTACTCGAACGTTATGTAACCATACCCAAATTACCGTTATCCTTTGTAACGCCTCATTATTATCATAATTAGTCATTAATGAGCAACCATAGGAAGAGTTGTACGTTATAAGAATCTCCTATACAAGGGAGCGGAATACAGCTTGTAAAGGCATCTGATTCTCAAAATAATTGACTTCGATTTTCTATATTTCTGCAATATTGTCTATTATTCATTTTTCTCCATTTCCTTGATTATCAGTAACCCGTATTGATCTTAAAAATAAGATTTAGTTAAAGGGTCTAATTCTTTGGTTAAACACGTATATTGATTCCTTTGTCATTGTCTTTATTGATGACATCTTGATTTACTCACGTAGCCTGGGGGAGCACGAGCAGCATTTGAGAGTTGTGCTCCAGACTTTGCGGGAACAGAAGCTATATGCTAAGTTCTCCAAGTGTGAGTTCTGGTCAGATTCCGTAGCATTCCTGGGGCATGTGGTATCCGGAGAGGGTATCAAGGTTGATCCTCAGAAGAACGAGGCAGTACAGAGTTGGCCGCATCCTACTTCAGCTACAGAGATCAAGAGCTTTTTAGGCCTAGCAAGCTATTATTGCCAATTTGTGGAGGGGTTCTCTTCTATTGCAGCTCCATTGACTAGATTGACTAAGAAGAAAGCCCATTTTTGATGGTCCGACGAGTCTGAGGCGAGCTTTCAGAAGCTCAAGGCAGCATTGACCTCAGCACCAGTTCTGGTATTGCATTCCGCTTCGGGGATGTATACAGTGTATTGTGATGCTTTGCCCGTTGGCTTGGGATGTGTGTTGATGCAGGAAGGGAGAGTTATTTCTTATTCTTCGCGCCAGCTGAAGGTTCATGAGAAGAATTACCTTGTGCATGATTTAGAGTTGGCGGCGATTGTTCATGCTCTTAAGATTTGGAGGCACTACTTGTATGGGGTGTCCTGTGAGGTTTATACAGACCACCGCATCTTGCAGCACTTGTTTAAGCAGAGGGACCTTAATTTGAGGCAGCACAGGTGTCTTGAGTTGTTGATGGATTATGATATCACTATTTTTTATCATCCGGGCAAGGCAAATGTGGTAGCAGATGCCATGAGCAGGAAGGCAGAGAGTATGGGTAGTTTGGCTTATATTGCAGCAGAGGAGAGACCTCTAGCCTTGTACATTCAGTCCTTGGCTAATCGCCTGGTGAGATTAGACCTTTCAGAGCCGCGTCGAGTTTTAGCATAGGTGGTTGCTCAGTCTTCGTTATTGGGGGAGATTAAGGCCCGGCAGTTCGATGATCCGTTCTTAGCAGAGCTTCGGGAGACAGTGGTACAGGGTGGTGCCAAGGAGGTTACTATTGGTGAGGATGGTGTTCTGAGACTTCAGGTCCATTTATATGTTCCTAATGTTGATGGCCTGAGGGAGAGGATTCTAGAAGAGGCACACAGTTCTCGGTATTCTGTTCATCCTGGTGCTGCAAAGATGTATCGTGATTTGAAGCAATTACTGGTAGAGGCGGATGAATACGGACATTGTGGAGTATGTGACTAGGTGTCTTAATTGTCAGTAGGTGAAGTATGAGCACCAGAGGCCAGGAGGCCTACTTCAGCAGATGCCCATTCCTGAGTGGAAATGGGAGCGCATCACTATGGACTTCGTGGTTGGGTTGCCTCAGACTTTGCGGAAGGTTGACGCGGTTTGGGTCATTGTAGATAGATTGACCAAATTGGAACATTTCATTCCTGTAGCTTCTAGATATACTTTTGAGAGGTTATCCCAGATCTACATTCAGGAGATAGTCTGATTGCACGGTGTGCCGGCGTCCATTATATCAGATCAAGGTCCTCAATTCACCTCGCACTTCTATATTGCATTGCACAGTGGGTTAGGCACCCAGATAGACCTCAACACAGCATTTCATCCTCAGACTGATGACCAGACGGAGCGTATAGTTTAGATATTGGAGGACATGCTAAGGGCATGCGTGATTGACTTCGGAGGTCAGTGGGACCAGTTCTTGCCTTTGGCGAGTTTGCTTATAATAATAGTTATCAGTTCAGCATCGAGATGGATCCATTTGAGGCTTTGTATGGTCGGCAATAATGTTCCCCTATCGGGTGGTTTGAGCCTGGTGAGGCTATGTTATATGGTACCGATCTGGTGAGGGATGCTTTGGAGAGGGTGAAGTTGATTCAAGAGAGGCTCCGCACAACACCGTCCAGACATAAGAGTTACTTGGATCAGAGGGCGCTTGATGTATCATTTAAGGAGGGAGACAAGGTTCTGTTGAAGGTCACGCCGATGAAGGGTATTATGAGGTTTGGGAAGGAGAGCAAGTTGAGCCCGAGTTTTATAGTTCCCTTCGAGGTGTTGAGGCGAGTTTGGGAGGTTGCTTATGAGCTATCCTTACCTCCCAGTTTATCAGGAGTTCATCCGGTCTTTCATGTATCCATGCTCCGAGGTACCACGCGCGACTTCTCTCACGTGGTTGATTTCAGCACTATTTAGTTGGATGAGAGGTTGGGCTACGAGGAGGAGCCAGTTGCTATTGATAGACAGGATCACCAGTTGAGGTCCAAGAGAGTTTCTGCTGTGAAGGTTCAATGGAGGGGCCAACCAGTCGAGGAAGCGACCTGGGAGTCTGAGGAGGACATGCGGAGCAGATATCTGCACATATTCAGCACTTTAGGTATGATTCTAGACCAGTTCGAGGACAAACGTTTGTTTAAGAGGTGGAGAATGTAATAACCCGACCGCTCGTTTTGCATTATCAGACCCCATTCCCCTAAATGAAACTTTCTATAGCGGCTTATTGTGATTTATGACTTACTGGGGCGGGTGGTCCGGGTTTCGGAAGTGTTCAGAGCGATATTGGAACACTTGGTTCCTTCGGGTTGGCCTTTAAGGCCAAGTTTGACTTCGGTCAATATTTTTAGTAAACGACCCCGAAATCGAGTTTCGATGGTTCCGGTAGCTTTGTATGATTATTTCGGACTTGGGCGTATGTTCGGAATGGGTTTTGGATGACCCGGGAGCGTTTCGGCACCCAATATTGAAATAAGAGTTCTTTAAGTTCATATTGTGGTTTGGGACGTGTTTTGTGTTATCGAGGTTGGAATAGATTTTCGAGATCGAGAATAGCTCTGTTATGTTATTTATGACTTGCCTGCAAAATTTGTGTCATTCCAAGTAGTATAGGTCGGTTCGACGCATTGTTAGCGAATTCAAGAAAACTTAAAGTTCCTAAGTTTGGTTTTAGGGGTTTTGAGGTGTGATTTTGAGTTTTAGCATTGTTGCAGGTGTTCTGAAGGCTCGAGCGAGTCTTTATTATGATTTGGGACTTGTTGGTATATTTGGACGGGAGCTCGGGTGGACCCAGGTGCCTTTCGAGCACCAAACAAGGCCAAAAACCAGCTGAAGCAGTTGTTGGTGCACCTGATCTGGTGTGACCGCAGGTGCGGTTGCCTAGTCGCAGGTGCGAGACCGCTCTTGCTGTCCAGGCCTCGCAGGAGCAACCCCCAGGTGGTTTTCCGAGTTCTCATAGGTGAGGGATCCTTCCTGGAGGTGCGAAGCCGCAGGAGCGGACTCCAGCCCGCAGGTGCGAGCCCACGCTCTTGTCCCATTTTTCGCAGGTGCGAGACCGCAAGTGCGGTCGTCGAGTCGCATGTGCGGAAACCCCTGTAGGTAGTAAGTTCTTTAAGTGCGGGATTATCCCAATTTCACTCCATTTTGTTCCACCATAGACGATTGTTAGAGCTTGGAAAAGAGCCCCACGACCCAGCCACTGTGAGGTAAGTAAATTCTACCCTAAAGTTAGTTAATGCATGAATTCTTAGTTGAATTTAACTACCTAATTAGTGAAAAATTAAGTAATTGGGTAGTAACCTAGGGCTTTCGAGAATTTAGGGAATTACCCATGAATTGGCTATGAAATCATACAAAAATCATATATTAATGATCCTTAGGTTATGG
>ML377501.1:131343-177012 GCA_005239525.1 Nicotiana knightiana | reverse complement strand
GATGAAGTAGAGAGGAAAACAGAGATCTGAAATAGAAGAGAGTAGGATCGCCTGAGGAAAGAAAGAATGCAAGGATTGATAACATATCGAGTGAAGCTGTCGAGAACAACCAGTCGGGATGTATTTTAGAAACCTTAGCAATTACAAATTGAAATAGGATAAAAGTTGAGATGAAATTTAATTATTTGTTCAAAGATAACAATTTGAAAGGAGATAAGCAAGTAGTCTCTCAACAAAATTTATGATAAAAGTTCTATCACACTCTATAAGGAAAAGATCATATCTATAGTAGACAACACTTACCTCATATAAAAGGCATTCAATAGGAAACTGACAAAACTCCATCGTGCAAAAGCTGATTTCAGCCAATGAATTCACATATCTCCCTACCTTCATTCTTCAAAGAAGGTTGACACAGGGATGACAACACTGAGTAAAGAATTTGGATTTCCTGAAGAGACTGACCAAATGACAAATAGGATGCAACTTTACAGTCCCAAACCTATCGCTTGTTATTAGAAACTTTTCATGAGAATGGGACACTGTATTTACATCTTAATACCGTGTAATCGAAAGAGACGTACCAACATAAATCAACCATAATGCCAAACCTAGGGATCTCTGAGCAATCTCAGGTTTATTGCTCTCCTGTGCGTATCCCAAAAGGCTAAAAATTGTTCCATGTTTTCGAAGCCTATTCACAAACATGACATTAATGGAATGATTTTCTATGTATGAAGAATCTATTAGAAACCATACAAAACATGCAAAACAACTGGACACACCCAAGAAATAGAAAAGATGATCCACAGGCTGAGCAATGATGTTTCCAAAGTTTAACTTTCTATAACAAACTCAGAAATTCATAGAATAAACTGTTACAAAAATAAAAGCAATCTTCATATGATCCATGAACAAAAGTGGAATTAACAAACACCTAAGCAAGGTATGTACCGTTTTCACTTAGTTATCTACCCTCGGACTTGACCAATTGCGAGAAAACCCTACTCATGGAAACACCAGAGAGATCATCCAAATTTGGTGATTCCATTCGAGCAGCAGAAGCACCGGCATCAACATGACTGAAATCATTGACCTGCGGGGAGAGCTCGCCGATAAGGATGGTACTGTTTTCTTCAGGATCATCTTGAATGACAGCCTCTTGAAGTTGAAGTGCATACTCCAGATTCCAAAGCACGTCACCCATTGATGGTCTGTCAACACCAAAATCAGCTAAACATTTCTCCGCCGTTTCTCCAAACTTCCTGAGGGAATCTGGTCTTATTTTGCCTTTAAGATTGGGATCTATGATTTGTTCCAATTGTCCTTTCTTCTGCCACTTCATTGCCCATTCAGCTAAGTTGACCATCTCCCTCGGAAGAGATGGATCTATGACAGGCCTAGCACAAAGAACTTCGAATAAAACAACACCAAAAGAATAAACATCAGATTTTTCTGTGAGCTGTTGCCTTCTAAAATATTCAGGATCTAGGTAGCCAAAGCTTCCTTTCACGGCTGTGCTAACATGGGTTTGATCAAGCTCAGGCCCTGTCTTCGATAGGCCAAAATCAGCAACTTTTGCCATAAAACTCTCGTCAAGTAATATGTTTGCAGACTTGACATCACGATGTATAACAGCTTTAGCGTAACCAGTATGAAGGTAGTGTAGACCTCTAGCTGACCCGATGCATATCTCCAGCCTTTGCTTCCAGCTCATACTCGGGAGATCTGAACCATACAAATGGCTCTTGAGGGTCCCATTCTCCATGTACTCATAAACTAGAATCATCTCATTTTTCTCATCACAGTATCCCATCAATGAAACCAGATGCCGATGGCGGAACTGAGAAAGCATCTCAATTTCTGTTCGGAACTCTGCAAGACCTTGTTGGGACTTGGGATTACCCCTTTTCACGGCCACCTTAGTGCCGTCACACAAAACACCCCTGTATACCTTTCCAAAGCCACCTATTCCAATGACCAAACTCTCGTCGAAGTTGCTAGTTGCTTCCAGCAAAGCTGGAAATGGAACGCGATAACTCAAGTTTGAAGCAGCACTTATGGTTGTTCCATTTGAATACTTGCTTCCCATGGTGTGTGAATTGCCACCATTAACAGATAACGGAATCCATATTTTTGACTGGGCAAGCTGTTCCTGCTTTTTCCTTCTATGCATGCAGAATAAGATGCCAACCATCAGCAAAATAACTGGTATGCCTACACTCACACCCACGATCACTCCGACATTCTTCTTTGCCCTTGAACTAGGGTTAGTAGGAATAGAAGCTACCTGACTAAGGCTGCCCTGAGAATTATTCAACTTCAGAAGTTCCAGTCCATTTAGAAAGGCATCAGGAGAAGCACTCCTAGGGGCCGGGCCAACACTAATGTTAAGCCTGTTACTTTTAGCGGGTGGAGTAACATAATCGTTGAAAGAAGCTGTGGCCAAAAAGCCCTGAACTTTCTGACCAGGATCAAAATCATTAGCCACGTTCCAGGAGTTGACATAAATGTTAAATAGCAGCTGATTGGCAGCTGCACTCACTATGTCGCAGAAGTGTAATCGAATGAAATATTGGAAGCCAGTTTCCACTTCGAACGTCCAGGTCACATTAAAATTAGCATTCGGATCATTACCAGTACCAGCCACATTCATCTTACTACAAGTACCATAAACTGTCTGTGGTGCAATATCTGATGTTGCTCCATCCTGTGGATATTTCACAGAAGCAATCTTATTTATTGACTTAGCAGAACTCGGCTGCGTCAAGAAACTTTGATCAGTAACCCAAGTTCTCCAAAGTGTATCATTATCAAATGACACCAGCGATCCGCCCATGTTTACCCTGGCAACTGTTTCGAGAGCCTGTGCATACATACCACTAAATGTCCCAGCTGGACTAATGGTGGAGGCATCATCAGTAATAAGGACATCAGGTACAGAGACAACTTCCAAAGCATTTACATATGCAAACGAATAACTCAAAGGAGAGATCGTGATCACAAGGTCCCTCGAGGTCACATTAACAGAAAATTCTTTGACAGTTACATTGTTGGGGGTGAAACTACCAAGAAGAACATTCTGCTGAGTGGAAACAGAGAAAGTTGCTTTGCTCATATCATATTCTTGGTAAACAAACGGATAAAAATAAAGGCGGATCCAATGCCTCCCCACTTGGCTGATTGGGAATTTATAGCTAGATTGTTGAGTGAAAATTCTAGCAGTTTGATAAAGAGGTGAATCATCAGCTTTTGTAATTGAATTTGAAGGGGTATCAGCCAATATATTTTGTGAAGTTGAAAGAAACTTAGCAGCTGATTTATCAGCCATAAAAACCCTATTACCAACATTAGTATCCTTATTTGATCCACAATCTATTAAGAAATTATCAGCAGGATCAAAACCAGAAACACACAAAACTCCCAACACCAATAAAAACAAACCCTTCACTAACAATCCAAAATCCCATGTTTCCTTCATCATTCAAATCCCAAAAAAGACACAAACTTTGATCTAAAACCAACAGTTCTTGAAAAGTAACAGTAACACAGAGAACTAAATATCACCTATTTCACCTTATAAGCTAAAGAAACAGCAGCAGAAGGGTAGAGATGTCACCTTTTTTAATCAAAACAGCTCCAAGATTGAGGAAAAAGAGAACCCCAGATCAGTAATGAACAAATAGAAATCAAATTAGCAGGAATTTTCTTGAGGGGTACCAAAGAACATATTTTTCAGATACAAAGAAGACAAGAAAATGATTTTTTTTTTTTTTTTGGGTACATTAACAGCCTAAATCTAGCTAAGAACAGGCAGGTTAGATGCTTTAGCTGAATAGACTACCCCAGATACAAACAAAATAATAGAATTTTAAATCAAGAAAATAAAACCTTTTTTTTGCTCAATAATATACAAATTATCTAGTGTGAACACTAGTAATTCATGGAGTCAAAGGGCCATGTTATATGCACTGTTTTGTTTTGTGCAAAAATATGAATATATCTTTTGAGATTTTCTTTTNTTTTTTTTTTTTTGGGGGGGGGGGGGGGGGGGGGGGGTTGGTTTGACCTCTTCTGAAGAGTAAAGAGCAACACTTTCATGGACAGTGAAGAGGAGAGAGAAAATAAAGTGCATAAGTGTGAAACAGTAACAGAAGATATTTATTTACAGGAGTAAAGAGTTATGGGGGAGTGTAATAAAATACAAATAAAGAAGATAACTCAATTAGTGGAGCATTTCACTCGTTGTTTTAATACATTATTTTTTAAAATTAAAAAACAAAAATCATATGTAGACATCAAAATTTTAACAAGAAGCTCATATGAAATTTGAGCTAACTGTAACAAAATACAAATAAAGAAAGAGATAGCTCAATTTGTGCAGCAATTCACTCGTTATTTTAATACAGTATTTTTTAAAATTAAAAAACAAAAACTATTCGTAGACATCAAAATTTTAACGAATCAAACCCGTTATAGAATATTCACAAAGAGATCAAATACATCAAATATTGTCTTTCTTAAAGGTCGTCGAAGTGATCAACGGATGTTCTTCCTTTTCATGAGGATTAAGTACATCTCAATTAATGAAGTTCGCATCATCCTACATTCGAGTTATACGCCGTTAAGATCTTTGAATAACATATAATAGATTTATTATTGTATCACAAATAATTTATTGAAAACGCCTTCCTTCCAATTTTTATTGAACTACTACAAATGTAATCGGACAATTACATAATATTAGTATAGGGATATACCTAACTTTATCTATATCCTTCCAAATTTATTGAACGAGTTTGATGAGACAATACTTAATTTTGACGTAATAATCTTTGCTGAATTTGTGCTAACAAGTTGGCCAAGTCTTTTCATTTACAATCTTGTAAAATTTTCATTTGATTGACTAAATCAAATTACTAGTAACTATAGAAAGCAATTTGACAGTAAAGTTGGACCAACCACTTCACTTAGCTAAACTAGGACAAGTTATTCTTTAATTAATTATTAACACTAAGATGACTTTTGGTGGTTTGTTCACATCAATTCATTAATTTCCACCTATAATTGATTACTTAATTAATAAATAATTAACATCAAAGGAAGCTGACTCTAACTCCACTTTCTTTAGATTTCATTCCACTTTCACGTGTACCTCATGATTTTGGAGCAGTTGTACCCGTAGCCATTCTCATGTATGCTATTTAGAGATTGGATAGTATTTATTTTTATTTTGAAATTTGAACTAAAAGTTTTAACTTCAGAATAATTCAGGACATTATTGTCCTAAAATTTTGAGCTAAAAAACTAAAATTCATGATGCATTGGCTATTTTCTAAATAGCAGTCCTTTAGAGCAACTATCAGGAGTCATTTCTATCGATTTTTGGTGCACGTTTCGAGTCATTTCACAGGTCATGGATTTTTTATTTTTTATTTTTATTTTTATGAATTGTATTCATAGCTCATTTAATTTCCTATTTGAGAAAACCGTACATCACTTTCTTTTAACGTAAAAGGCGAGAGAGTGAAGCGGGACGTTTTACTTAATATGGGGCGAGACATAAACTAAGATATGAAGACCTATAGCAAGTGATGATGTAAATTTTGACTCTTCAAGTGATACTCACCCCCCACGATATCTCAATTAGTAAATATGTAATACTATGACTCTTTATTTAGAGTTACTCTTGATCTTCAATTTTTACAGATGAATAGAACTTTAATCATTCATTTGTTAAAGAATTTTGAGGGTCAATAATGTTAATTAGGTAATTAGACACATAATTTACGTTAGGAACTATTAGGTGAGTCCTGAGGCGTCACCGGATGCAAAGTCGAGCGCTTGGGGTGTAAGCCCCACACATGAGCCTCGGGACATTTTGACAATGCTGCAAAGTCGAGCGCTTGGGGTGTAAGCCCCACACATGAGCCTCGGGACATTTTGACAATGCCCCTCCCCATAGTGAGCCTTGAGGTGAGTCCAATAAAAGTCTTTTAAAATACTGTTTTCTTTAACTTTGTCCAATATTTTAGCGTCGTATGAAACTTAAGTATACATTTCGCATATATACTAAATTTCACCTCTTCCTAAAGAAAGATAGATAGGAAAGGAAGAAAAAGAAAATAACTAAAACAACTTAAGAGTACAATCAAGACAAGAGGTAACTGGTAAGTGTATGGGGTAAAATTTGTTCAAATTTAATGATCGCATGAGAAAGCGACACACGAAGCCAAAGATAGAAGATAGTCAAATCCGAAGTCACTTGACATCAAGGAGAATGATACTTATAAAGACAAAATAAATATCGTCATTCGATAGCATTCAATGAAGAATATTATACAACATTAAATGCATGATCCGTTACAGAGAATATGTCATTCACTGCCCACAATTACACATTTTTCAACGGCCTTCATAATTGTCATTAAAGAGGAGTTGATCCTAAGGCCGTGTTCTCTAGGTGTAACTATAAATAGTGAGCTCTATCACATTGTAAAGGGACAAATTTTCTAACAAACATATACTATATTGTATCAAAAGCTCAATAACATTCTTACTTTCTTGCTTATTTATATTGTTCTTACTGCTTCTGGTAGCTCTGCGCCCGGGATTAAGATATCTGCCGTTTCATTTCAATTTCAAGGCTAAGCCTTATATTTTTATCTAATTCATCCATTGATTTTGGATCGAATCGATTCAGTTGTTTATAAATCAAGTATAAATTCAATTGTACCATTTTACGGGTAAATAATAAGCAAGTGTCATCAAAAACTTGCTCTCATAAGATGTTTACATTAAAATTATATAACTTATCATATTAAATAATTTAATAGAGAATGACTATATATTAATTAATCATGATAAATAGATAAGATTTAATATAAACACTCGAAAGATATAAATATTTACCGTTAAGTGACACTCGTATTTGTATCTTTAACGTGTAAGAGTTGATTCCGAATTTCGGATAAATTACGTTTACTTTAAGACTCACCCCCAAGGACGAAAAGAAAAAAGGAAATCTTAAATAAAATAAACAACAAAAGGAAATAAGCATCGAATAAAAGTTGTGTAGGTCATGGTAGCCACTTACCAAGTAAGTAGTGGTAGGTAAATTGGTCCATCAATCTTTTCCTTAGCTTTAATAAATATTTCCGTCTTAGGAAGAAAAAAAAATCATTATTTTCTTTACATACACACACATATGATTAGAACCGTCAAAATAAGCTTGGCCTGTGAGGTCAGTTCAACTGTAAAAATTACGCGGGGCATTCTATTTGGTCGCCCCCATTTAATCTATATCCTTTTTTAAAAATTTTTAACTTATACCCACTTTATAAATAACTTCAGCTCCCTTTCCCTAAGTTCGCCAGTTATAAAGACAACACTTCAGCATACGGGGCTGAAGTTCCCCAGTTACAAAGACAAAACTTCAACTTTAGAGCTGAAGCTTTGTCTTTGTAAACTGGGGAACTTCAGCCCAGTATGCTGAAGTTTTTGTTTTTATAACTGGGGAACTTCAGCATACGGGGCTGAAGTTCTCCAGTTATAAAAACAAAATCTTCAGCATACGGGGCTGAAGTTCCCCCAGTTGCAAGCTACTTCAGGCCCGTCTACTAGAATGCTGAAGTTTTGCGTGATTGCTTTTGTTACTTCAGCCCCACATGCTGAAGTTATGCGCAAAAGCGGCTACGGATGCAAACTTTTTTTACAAAGCGGGTATAAGTTAAAACGTGTCACAAAAAGTGGGTACGCATGCAAAAGCCTCAGTTCAACTCATCCCGCTACTTGAGTGAGGTTGGGCTAGGATTTTTTGAGCTCATTTAAAGCTGAGGCTTAGAAGTCCGGCCCAAGTCAGCTCACTGGACCTTGAGGCATGATCGGGGTTGGGCCTGGGCTGGCCTGTGGGCCAAAAATTAATTAACTATTAAATATTTTTAAAAACTAAAAAAATTATTAACTATAATCTCCATTCACAAATCCTAGATTGCTCATTTACCCTTCCATATCAGCCAGAATTTGGATTTTTGACATGCATGTAATATGACAAAATTAATTGTTCTTTTGCTTAATTAATAGCGAACTCAAAAGTTTTAGGTAATCAATAATAATATTTTTTCAAAAGAAAATATTACTTTAAGCGGTCATTGAACAGTTTGGATTACTTTAATATATTATTAATATTTAAATTGTTCTTCGATATAGAAAAGAATCAATTTTAGATACACACACACAAGAAAATTGACCACTAGCAAATTTCAGAAATTTTTTAAAAATTTTATGGACTATAATAATGAAATTAGCAAATGATGTTAATCCTAAATTGAAATACCTCAGCATATAAACTTATTGAAGCAATCTCTGAATCTGAGGAAAATGAAAGAAAAGTATTAAGAAAATATTCATGTAACTTTAAAAAAGAAGAGCTAGAGATATTGAGAATTTGTATTTCAATTACGAGATTCCTTGTCAATATCAAGCTTTTTGTACGCTCTAAGCAAATGAAAATTGTTTATACCATTAATCGACTATGTCACGAAAAAATATTTAAGAATCAAAAGAAATTCTTTTTTTCAACAAAAATTTGAAGGGTCGGCCCGCCCTAGCCCGCGGCCGTCTTAGGGCTGGGTTGAGCTAGCCATTTTAAGGCCTATTCATAGGAAAGGTCAGTTCGTCTTAGGCCACCAAATTGAAAAGTCTGCGAGGCCTAGGCTGGGTTGGGGCAGCCCGTTTGGACAGCTCTATATATGATAGATATTTCCTTACTAGTTCGCTCTGAAAAGAATGATATAATTTTATATTTAAAAATAATTTGACTTAAGTTTTCAATTTTATATTTAAGGCAATAGTTTAAAAAAATCTTGTTTTTTTTTTCTTCTTAAATTCTGTTCTAGCAAATAACGCCATATAAATTAAAACTGAGGGAGTAGAATTTTATTTTCCTCTCTCGTCTCTTTTGTGTATGTACGTGTCTGTGCGCGTTTCAAAAGAAATGGAGTAATGACTATATCAAACTAGGACTAAAATAAGTAAGAACAATCATATGAAAAAGAAATATAGGACAAATGGCCACACATAATTGAAAGAATAGGCTATAGAAATGGACATAAAGAAAGAATACAAAAGAATCAATATCAAAAGGAAGGTGCTCATTTATATTTTAGGGACAACTGTACCAGTATCTCCAGCTGGGAAAAATAATGGGTCCAAATTGCTGGCTCTTAGCTATAAAAAAAGGCAGCCGCAAAAAATAACTAATTAGTACACCATTATAAAATTTGTTGCTGTATTTCCATTTCCCATTTGCTCCATGCAAGTGGAAAAGGATGAAAGCCAAGTCTATAATCAACTTAAAGAATTCAGCACAATTTTCATAATTAACTTAGACAAATATTATAACCATTTTAATCAAACATGTTTGAAAACACACACATATTTGGAGTGTCTAATAGGTGGTTGCTTATGTATTTGTAAAAATTGCATGTACGTTCTATTTGGTCGTCCCTTTTTAACTTATATTTATTTTATTTTTTTGTTTGTATTCGTACCTATTTTTTTTGTTAAAAGCGTTTTAAAAAAATGGTTTTGTCCTTCAAGACTATTGACAAAACTGTAGACTGCAGGACAAAATTTTAACATATTTTGGTATGAAATTTTAGCAAATGAACTAAATAACTTCAGCTGTTTAGACTGAAGTTTTAGCAAATAAACTAAAAATCTTAAGCGTGTTTAGTCCAAAATTTTAGCAAATGAACTAAATAACTTAAGCATGTTTAGTTTGAAGTTTTAGCAAATGGACTAAATAACTTGAGCATGTTTAGTCTGAAATTTTAGCAAATGAACTAAATAACTTCAGCATGCATTAGCAAAAATTCATTAGAAAATTACATACTGCAAGACAAAAATTTAAGCATGTTTAGTATGAAGTTTTAGCAAATGAACTAAATAACTTCAGCTGTTTAGACTGAAGTTTTAGCAAATGAACTAAATAACTTCAGCATGCATTAGCAAAAATTCATTAGAAAATTACATACTGCAAGACAAAAATTTAAGCATGTTTAGTATGAAATTTTAGCAAATGAACTAAAAAGCTTAAGCATGTTTAGTCTGAAGTTTTCGCAAGTGAACTAAATAACTTCATCATGTTTAAACTGAAGTTTTAGCAAATGAACTAAATAACTTCGGCATGTTTATACTGAAGTTTCGGATATAACTCATGACAAAACTGTACATTGCAGGATACATATCTTCAGCATGCATTAGCATGAAATTTTAGCTTTAACATGAAACAACTTCATGCTACATTAGCATGAAGTTTTAGCTTCAAAGTGAAACAACTTCATGCAAGTGTTTTTGCATTAAGTATATAATAAGGTTGCTCTAGTATCTTCACTGCTTTTTAAATGTTTCTTACCAAACTTAGAATTAGATTTTAGATATTTCTATAAAAGCTATACTACGTGTAACAAAAAAAAAACTATAAGAAAGACGGGTTTAAATCCATGACTTTTAGATACCGCAGAGATAGGTGAAGGTCAAGATAATACGATTTATCAGGGATGTAATTGTCATATTATTACGGATTTTTTGTCAGTTGGTTACCAAATCAATAATTTTTAAAATATGGTACAGGTTAAAAGGTGGCACAAATATAAGGTACGACTATTTATGTAAAAATCCCAAACTTAAGAAGAATTAACTGAAATAGCCGTCCATCCAAGTGCTTAAACTAAAAATAGTCGGTGAAAGTATAATATTTGTATAATTTGTGTATTATATGTGTATAATTATGTATAATCAATATATAAACTATGTATATAATTTAAAAAAAAAAAAAATATGAACGCCTATTTGTGTAAAAATCCAAAACTTAAATTGTCTAAATTTTTGTTCTTTTAAAGCTGCTTTATCAATGTTAAATGTGCATTTGGTCAGTACTTTAGGACTCGATAAAAACTTGCTAAAGATTGATGATTTATTTAACTAAGAATTATATACTGACTAGAGACTAAAAATATTGAAATGTGTTCCGTACTTTTACTAATTAACTGAAAATGGTATTCTTGTGTTGTGAAGTTGCGCTTCAGAATCCTTTGAAGTCGGGTTTCTAGATCCATGTGAATTAACCCCAATAGTCACCTACTTAATCTCTTAAATTAAAAAAATAACTGGCGGATGTATAATACATAACTCATGTATATTATATGTATAACTATATATAATCAATATATACCGGTTAGAAAAGTAAAAATAATAAATATATGACCGGCTATTTGTGTAACAATCCCCATTTTATATAGATTCAACAACGGCCCATTTACTTCCAAGTACGGGGGGATGTGCACAAATAGTCATTAAGAACACATATCTTTACTTTAAAGCCAGTGTTTTAAATGTCTTTAGTCTTTAGCCACTGGTTTAATAAAATTTTACCTGACTAGACGAAAATACCCTTCTGCTATAACTTATATCTACGCTTTTATTAACGATTAGCAGCAGCAGCAACACATAACTAACTTCAGCAGCAGCAGAGACTGTGATCGTCGAATTTCAAACTATAGAATTGCAGAAGCTTCTCTTCCGATTTGAAACTATAGAATTCAACTTTCTCGTCCAAAAATCGACATAAATTTACAGTAAGTTATGTTTTTGTGTGTTTCTATTGATTTTTATTTCGTTACTAGGAAATTGATGTAAGGAATTTGATTTTTTTTTTTTGAATTTCTGGATTGATAAGGTTAAGGACATCGCGTCCTGTGATAATTCTATAAAAATTGAGCACATAATATTAAGGATTTGGTGTCCTTTACATGACCGTTGTTACTAATATTAAGGACATATTGTCCTGATTTTGCAAATTGAATTGAAAAAGTTAAGGACACAATGTCCTTAACTTTTTTGTTGTTCTTCTGAATATTAAGGACATACTGTCATCGTTTTGCAAATTGTTTTGAAAAATTTAAGGACACTTGGTCCTGAAGTTTGAGTTTCAAGTTGAAAAGTTAAGGACACTTGGTCCTGAAGTTTGAGTTTCAATTTGAAAAGTTAAGGACACTTGGTCCTGAACTTTGACTTACATGTTCAAAAGTTAAGGACAGACAGTCCTTAACTTCAAGTTTCAAGTTCAAAAGTTAAGGACGCTTGGTCCTTAACTTTGAATTCCAAGTTCAAAAGTTAAGGACACTTGGTCCTTAACTTTGAATTCCAAGTTCAAAAGTTAAGGACACTTGGTCCTGAACTTTTATTTCCAAGTTCAAAAGTTAAGGACACTTGGTCCTTAACTTACAGTTCCAAGTTCATAACTTAAGTACACTTGGTCTTGAACTTACAGTTCCAAGTTCATAACTTAAGAACACTTGGTCATGAACATTAAGTTCCAAGTTCATAAGTTAAGGACACTTGGCCCTGGACTTCAAGTTCCAAGTTAAAAAGTTAAGGACACTTGGTCCTGAAGTTAAGGGTACTTGGTCCTTAACTTTGAATTCCAAGTTCAAAAGTTAAGGACACTTGGTCCTGAAGTTAAGGGTACTTGGTCCTTAACTTTGAATTCCAAGTTCAAAAGTTAAGGACACTTGGTCCTTAACTTGGTCCTGAACTTACAGTACGTGTTCTTAATTATACAAGGATTGCTCTATACAATATGTCCTGAGTTTCCCATTCTATTGACTTGCAGGATGGAAACAATATGCGTTATAGTTATTTTTAATGGTAGATGGACTAAAGACTATAAGTATATTGATAATCAAAGCTTGTTCTAGTACCTGAGGCAATTCAGTTTGAAGATTTCATCAAACAAAGCTTGTTCTAGTACGGAACACATTTCAATATTTTTAGTCTCATGTATATTATATGTATAACTATATAGAGACAAGTTTGAAGCAGTGATATGGTTTAATATCAACCTGGGAACAAGCAAGAGAATGCTTGTATCCAAAGATTTAAATCTTCACATATGTATAGAGTCACTAAAAAGCCATTCACTCTTCAAGGGATGTCGTTTCATTGTTGATATTTCGGAAAGAGTTTTTGGATCAACAAGCACCTTTGAACATGTCAACAGAGAAACTCAACATGACAATCAAAACAAATGCCAACAGATAATGGAAATAGATATGGTTGAAGCTCAACCAATAACTGAAGAGGTGCTTCAAACATTTGATTCTATTCAAGTAGAAAGACAAAGCATTATAGAGATTGACAATGAACAAGCTTTGGGTATTCAAGTCTTAGAGAGTGCATCGGTAATCGAAGAAATTGCTGAAAAAACCTCTACTCAACTAACTAGACGAAGGTCAAATTCGAAACAAAAAGAATCCCCAACTACGATATTAAGAGAAACTGCTTCGTGGGATGAAATAAAAGTGGGATCAATATTTGACAAAAAGAAGAGTATAATTAACTGTTTTTCGAATATAGAAATTAAAGGACATTTTGAATTCAAGGTTGTTAGATCAAACTCAACAAGATATTAGTTGAAATGCAATGATGATAGGTGTGGGTGGTGTGTGCGTGCTTTCAGAATTAAAGATTCAACATTGTTCAAGATAGTAAAGATTGAGAAAAATCATGACTGCTCTGTTAACACTATGAAAGTTGATCAAAGGCATGCAACTTCAAAGTTGATTAGTGGTTACATTATCGAAAATCTTCGAGACCCAAGGTTTGAAGTTACACCAGCTTTTGTCATGGCAAAAATGCAAAAATTGCATGGATTAGACATTGGGTATCACAAGGCGTGGCGTGCTATTCAATGTGCTTCCGCTTTAATAAGAGAAAATCCTGAAGAGAATTATGAATTATTGTCTTCATACTTGTATATGATGAGAAGTAAAACCCCGGGAACATATACTAACATAAAGATAGACGACAACAATAGGTAAACAATCAAAAAAGAGTTTATTAGTCTGTTTTATAAACTTTAGGACATACTTTCTTTAACCAGTTAAAAAGTTAAGGACGTGTTGTCCTTAAATTTCATGTGTGCAGTCAAAAAATTAAGGACACTTGGTCCTTAACTTAGAATTGCAAGTTAAAAAATTAAGGACATGGTGACCTTAAATTTTGACCTTGTTAGTCTAAGTTAAGGACTCCATGTCCTTAACCTTTTAGCTTGTAACCTGAAGTTCAGGACTACCTGTCTTTAACTTTTGACCTTGTTAGTCAAAGTTAAGGACACCATGTCCTTAACTTTTGAGCTTGTAAATCTAACTTAAGGACTGCATGTCCTTAACTTTATAACTTGTAACTCTAAGTTAAGGACTGCTTGTCCTTAACTTTTGAGCTTGTTAGTCTAACTTCAGGACTACTTGTCCTTAACTTTTGGCCTTCTAACCTGAAGTTCAAGACTACCTGTCCTTAACTTTTGACCTTGTTAGTCTAAGTTAAGGACTGTCTGTCCTTAACTTCTGTTAACCTTCCTTTATACTGTATTTTCAGGTTTCTTTATATGTTTTATGCATATGGATCATCAATATCTGGTTGGAATCATTGTAGACCAGTGATTGCTGTTGATGCAACTTTTTTGAAGTAAAAATTCCGTGGTGTTTTAATGATTTCAGTTTCAAAGGATGCAAATAACCAAATTTTCTCACTAGCCTTGGAATAGCAGAATCTGAAAATAACAATTCCTATGAGTGATACTTTAGTGAGCTTTTCAATGTAATTGGGAGCCTTGAGAATTTAATTTTTTTATCATACATGCATCAATATATTGCATATGCCATCGCAAAGGTATATCCTGAAAGCCACCATGGGATTTGTATCTATCATTTGGAGCAGAACCTAAAGCGAAGGAAAGTGCAAAGTGCTGCAAGAGTATACATGCGCAAAGAATTTGATCTTTACATGTCAGATATATCAAACGTAGATAAGAAGACTTATGACTACTTGATAGAAGAACCACCGGAAAGGTGGGCACGTTCTTGTAGTCCACGACGAAGATATGACATGCTCACAACAAACATAGTTGAGTCAATGAATTCTGTCCTATTAGAAGCAATGGAGCTGCCTATATTAAGAATGATGGATTTCATTCAAGTGGATCTACAACGTTGGTTTTATGAAAGAAGAAATGAAATAGAAAGAACTTTTTATGATGTTTCTTGTTGGGTAGAAGAGGAATTGAAGAAAAAGATAGATTTAACATTTACTTTGAATGTAAGTATTATGTTCTATGTTTAGGTTATTATTTTAATATAATTTAACATAATTTATTAACTTATAACTTTTCAACATTGAAGGTTTTCCCTGTTGATTCATGGCGTTCTAGAGTTGAAGAAGAAGGAATTACTTTCTTGGTGGACTTAAACAAAAGAACATATGATTGTTTTCAGTTTCAAATTGATGAATTACCATGCATACATGCAATTGCAGCTATCGAGAAGAGAAACATCAAGAAGTCCAACTTTTGCTCGCACTGGTACTTAAAGGAATCTTGGCTGAAAACATATGAAAGACAAATACATCCTGTAGGACATACTGATTCTTGGATTATACCAGCGAGTGTTAAGTCATAAATTGTTAAACCTCTAAATTTCAAAGTGCCACCAGGTAGAAGGCAGAAGAAAAGGCATATTCCAGCTACCGAATCATCAAAAATAACATTCAAATGTGGTCGTTGCAGAACCATTGTCATAATAGAACAACTTGTATATATTCTCCCGCAGTCCATCCATTTTCAAGGAAGCATAGAGAATAATAGATATATCCACTTATGTTTATCGATCTTTTAAGTTTTTGCTATAAATTAGATTCATTTAGATTATTCTTATTTGAGCAGATGTCTGAATTTTCAAATTTTCTTTTGTGCTTACGTCTTTTTGTTTCTTTTGAGTTCAAAGTTCAAAAGTTAAGGACATGCAGTCCTTAAGTTTGACTTACAGGTTCAAAAGTTAAGAACAGACAGTCCTTAAGTTTGACCTACAGGTTCAAAAGTTAAGGACGACAATCCTTAACTTTGACTTACAGGTTCAGAAGTTAAGGACAAGCAGTCCTTAAGTTTGAGTTTAAAGTTCAAAAGTTAAGGACGGGCAATCCTTAAGTTTGACTTACAGGTTCAAAAGTTAAGGACAGACAATCCTTAAGTTTGAGTTCAAAGTTCAAAAGTTAAGGACAGGCAGTCCTTAACTTTGACTTACCAGTTCAAAAGTTAAGGACAGACAGTCCTTAAGTTTGAGTTCAAAGTTCAAAAGTTAAGGACAGACAGTCCTTAACTTTGACGTACAAGTTCAAAAGTTAAGGACAAACAGTCCTTAAGTTTGAGTTCAAAGTTCAAAAGTTAAGGACAGACAGTCCTTAACTTTGACGTACAAGTTCAAAAGTTAAGGATTCAATTTCAAAAGTTGAGGACACATGGTCCTGAACTTAGACTTTCAAATTCAAAAGTTAAGGACACTTGGTCCTGAAGTTTGAGTTTCAAGTTCAAAAGTTATTGACACTTGGTCCTGAAGTTTGAGTTTCATGTCCAAAAGTTAAGGACACATGGTCCTGAACTTTGACTTACAAGTTCAAAAGTTAAGGACACTTGGTCCTTAACTTTGAATTTGAAGTTCAATTACACTTGGTCCGGAACTAATACTTACAAGATCAATACACTTAATTTAGGGATTGCAAATGCACAAATCAATACTTGATAGAAACAAAGAAATTAATAACATGATGCCTTCATATTACTTCTGAAATTGTAATTTTGCATAGATGTGACAAAAAATTATGCTATGCAAACAAAATAAAAGTGCCTTTTGAGGAATTTACAAGATATTTCAGAATTCATATGGATTCTTTACAGCAATTTTATACAAAAAATCAACTACAACTAACTTTCTTTACAACTAAACTACAGCTCCTTCGGACATCAAGTTTCATTTTCACTATCATAGTCGTCGCCAACATTTTCTGGTGGTGTATCATAACCAGAATTTCTTTTCCACTCTCCATGTGCCCAAAGATTTGCTGCAAGTTTTTTTCTAAAGTCTTTTATGTCTTCAGGTTGAAATTTCTCCACATCATTTCCCATCATCAACAACTCCACATACTTGATTAGGAATGCACCACAATCAGTCATAAGAAAAATGTAAGATATGGAGTCAATTAAACAATAAATCTAAATTGCATATAAATTATATAACAAATAACAACACGTACGATCCGGTTTGGTAGGGTGATCTTTGCTACTGAATATCAAATTTGTTGAATGCATTTCTAAAAGACTTGTGATTTTTCTCAAACTGTGAGAACTTTAGAAAGTTGGGGATCATATGTGCATTACATTTCAATGTGATTCATTCCTGCCTCATATGGCTCACTATATATGGAATCATACACATCAATCTTTTTCTCATTCAAGTCCAATACCCCCAAAAGAAAATGTGTCACAACATTATCATCTTCTGAAGGAAGCCGACATGGAAAAAATATTTTGTCAACCTCTGTCCAAGCAATTCCACATCTACGATTGTCACCCCACACATATGGTGTCAGAACCAATTGATTATCACCACACCAAAACCCATTTGTAACATCTTCATTGAATTCCTTATATATTTCTAGCATATAGTTATCAAAAAGTATATCTGTAGTTGTGCAATGAAAAAGATGGTCGCGAGGGTGGTAGCATTCCTTACTTCTCAGACAATATAGGGCAATGTCAATATGCTTCATAAAAAGGCAAAAAAATAAAACAAATCCATCAATCATAAAATAATTTTAAAACAATAAATTAAGAAGAAAGAAAATAAATGCCTTGCGAATTATCAAACCTTATCATCAAGTACAAAGCTACTATCTGAAAGCTCAAGGAAGAACATTTTGCTACTGATTTTTTGATGATACAATTTGTATGGATTCTTTCTCACACCATTATCATCAACATATATATCAGTTTGTCCTCTGAAAATTTTGAAAATATCAAAGTTAGAAGTTAGTCCTCATTTCCTTATTAAGGACATCTAGTCCTGAACTTAGACTTTCAAGTTCAAAAGTTAAGGACACTTGGTCCTGAACTTAGACTTTTAAGTTCAAAAGTTAAGGACACCTGGTCCTGAAGTTTGAGTTTCAATTTGAAATGTTAAGGACACTTGGTCCTGAACTTCAAGTTTTAAGTTGAAAAGTTAAGGACACTTGGTCCTGAACTTCAAGTTTCAAGTTCAAAAGTAAAGCACACATGGTCCTGAACTTAGACTTTCAAGTTCAAAAGTTCAGGACAGATGGTCCTGAACTTTGACTTACAAGTTCAAAAGTTCAGGACACTTGGTCCTGAACTTTGAATTCGAAGTTGAAAAGTTAAAGACACTTGGTCCTTAACTTTGATTTCCAAATTCAAAAGTTAAGGACACTTGGTCCTAAACTTAAACTTACAATCACAGAAGTTAAGGACACTTAACTTTAGGAATTTCAGTATCAATACACTTAGTCCTAAATTTAAAATTACAAATTAAGGACACGAATTTAAGCAATTAACAAATAATGAAATACATTAAGAGACTTACGATTTTTTGCGACCTTTCCTTTTCTCCTTGCCCTACCACCCAATGATATTATCCAATAATTTTGCATCATCTTTGGCATAATGAAAAATACATGTACGAGTATATTTTGATTTTATCTAGCCCAAATTCTTGGGAATATTTTCATTGTGCGCCATCGATGTTCTTGTTTTTCTTTCCTGTTCAAAAGGAGATTTCAACTGCCAACTAAGCTTCTTATTCCTTTTACCTCGACCAAGCTCTTCTTCAACATTTCCTTCAACCTCCATAGACAAACCCTCATTTGGAGGAGTAGGAGTAAGAATAGAAAACGATGGACCATCATAACCAATACTTTCTCTCTTCCTTTTCCTAGTATATTGGTTAAGAGCTTCATCTTTGTTTTTCTCTGCAGACAACACTATATATACATTAGTTTGCTGCAAGTCGTCAAATGAAGAGACAAAAACTAAGAACATTATTTTTGAAATATACTGGCAGTTTCAATTATGAATATAATATTTAGGACACAATCAATACATGTCTTGTTCACGCTGCCTTCTTGTATTTTTTCAACAGACAATTGAGCTGACATATTGGTTGCATTTTCTTTATCTTCCAACAACACATTTTCTTTATCTTGCAACTGTTCTCCATGTTCTTCAATTGCAGGTTCACAAGATTCTGCAAAATATTTACAAGAGCTAACACAATTAGTACTTGTTACTAATCTTTGATTTCAAGTTTCAAATTGAAAAGTTAAGGACACTTGGTCCTGAACTTCAAGTTTCAAGTTCAAAAGTTAAGGACAGGCAGTCCTTAACTTATAGTTACAAGATCAAAAGTTAAGGACAATAGGTTCTTAACTTCAAGTTAAGCAATTGTTAATATGGGGATTTAGAGTGGAAGTACTATGCATTTTCCAGGAATTGAATGGGTTGTTAAACTTCAAATGTGGTTTCAACACTAAAACACTCGATTCACATTCATAGTCAAGACAAGACAATATAGTCAATTTTGAATTCCATGGCTTTCAAAATGAAAAAGGCAGCTCGGGAAGGGGAAATCGTGTTAATGTTTACTTTCTGTTTTTTTTCAACTATGAGTATTAGCTAGCAATTGGATATAGATTTGGTTGAAATTTGAAAATATGAGTTAAGCATAGGTAATCCTAAACTTCAAGATACAAGTTAAAAAGTTAAGGACATGCAGTGTCACGACCCAAATTTCGGAGCCGTGATGGCGCCTGTCGTGGAACCAGGCCAGCCACCTATCTATAACTAATCTAGGTCCAATTATCAGAGAAATTACCATTTTTAACAAGTCTGAAATCAATAATAATAGTAAATCAGAATTTGGAAACAATTTTATGAAAATCAAAACCCAAATCCTACAAACCCCGGATCTAGTGTCACACAGTCATGAGCTACTAGTACTTAATACAACCAAAAAAAAATGACCAACATAGTCTGAAAATAAATACGACAAGTAGAAAAGGAAGAGATGACGAGGTCACGGTAGCCAGCTGCTACCTCGTCAACTCTGATGAAATTGTTGCTACTCACTAACCAGAGCTAAGTCCCGATGTACCTAGATCTGCACACAAGGTGCAGAGGGTAATGTGAGTACACCAACTCAGTAATAACGAAACCAAACTACGGACTGAGAGGTAGTGACAGACTAAACCTCCGATAATTCTATCAACAGTATATAACTTGGAGATGACAGTAATATATCAGAAAATAAACAAGATGCATCAATTTATGTCTGTAGCCCTGCATACTAGCATGAATTCATATAGAATCAAGAATGATGTGCACTCAGTAATCAGACTCTCATAAGGTGGTCCACTCAGTACTAGAATACGGCCTTCCGGCCCAGGGAAAGTCCATCCAGGATATTACACAAACACAAGTGACACAGTCACCTAGTACTGAGAAAAAAGGTCGATCCAGCCCCACGGAGAAGATCCATCTCCGGAACATAAGCCCCACAGAGAAGGTCCATCTCTGGAACATAACACCCGGACAAGATCCATGTCCAGGGAAGATCCATCCCTCACATAACATCAGCTTCGAACAAGATCCATGCCCAGGGAAGATCCATCCCTCATCATCAATGCGCTCAATGGGGGTGTAAAGACTCCGGAGGGGCTCCTATAAGCCCAAGCGCTATATCAAGCCAACGAAGGCATGATTCCAGGGTCGATGCGGTGTGCAGTCCGACCTCATAGCTGTCTCAAAACCAGGCTTCAAGCCTCGCTCAGTCAGTACGTTCCAGTCTCACTCACAATGCTCTACATATGAAAATCAACCCAAACCAATGATAATATAGAATAAAATAGCAACTTACGAGACTGAGGCATGAAACATATACTATAACAGGACTGAGTACATGAAAACAATAATCATAAATAGAAACAGCACTAATCGACCGTTCCGGTCTAACATATCGGCGTGAAGCCTTAACATTTATACTTAGCATAATTTCTATTGCGTTCAAGGTAAATGCCACGTTCACAGTACAAATATCAACCTGAGATAACCATTAGACAGTTCCATGGGATGAGCCAGGCTACAAATATTCGGTGTACGCCTGCATGCCCGTCACTTGGCAAGTGCGTCACCTTAATTAACATCAAATATCAAATAGTTTGGGATTTCGAACCCTCAGTTCCAAGTTTGGAAGCGTTACTTACCTCAAAACCGGATAATATACTAATCCGCAGTGCCCTTGTCTCTAAATTCGGCCTCCGCGTGCTCCAAATCTACCAACAATCAGATGTATATCATTATAATGTGCTAAGGAACTAATCCCAATCGAAATTTATCAAAAATACTCAAAAATCCGAAATTGGTCAAACCCGCCCCCAGGCCCACATCTCAGAACTCGATAAAATTTACACCACAAGAAACCTTGTCCTCCCACGAGTCTATACATACCAAGAACACTGAAATCGGAGTCCAAATGCCCCCTCAAATTCCCATTTTAAAGCCTCTTAATTCTAAGCCCTAATAACCCAATTTGCACTGATTTTTCCCTAATTTTCCACCATAAATCCGACCTTTAATCACATATAAATGAGTTTAGAGTCCAAAAAAACGTTACCTCAATGAAGAACTATCGAATCCCCTCTTCAAAACCCCTTCAAAAGCTTCAAACCCGGATGAAATATTGAGAAAGATGACTAAAATTTGCGAAGGCACACTTTTATACCTTCTGCCCAGTGGTTCCGCACCTGCGACCACTTACTCGCACCTGCGGATCCCATGTGCGCACCTGCGGAAAAACCCAAGGACCTCAACTTCCGCACCTGCGATCGACCTCCCGCACCTGCGGCCTCGCAGGTGCGGCAATTACCTCGCACATGCGGACTCTTCTCACTCAGCCAAACTTCCGCACCTGCGGTTCCATGTCCGCTCCTGCGGAACCGCACCTACGGCTCCCTTTCCGCAGGTGCGAAAGCACCAGTAACATCAACATCAGCAATATCAAAACCATTTCAAACTCCCCATTAACCATCTGAAACCATCCCGAGCCTCTCGGGACCCCAACTAAACATACCAACGCATCATATATGATCATTCAAACTTAGTCGAGCCTTCAAAACATCAAACACAACATCAAAACCCCAAAAACACATCGAATTCAAGCCTATGAACTTTGAAATTTCTAAATTCCACCAACGATGCCGAAACTACCCAAAACAACTCCGATTGACAAAAAACTTTGCAGACAAGTCCAAAATGACATTACAAACCTGTTCCAACTATCGGAATTCCATTCCGACCCCGATAGCCTATTTTCCACTGCCGACCGAAATTCGCCAAAAACTAACTTTCGCCAATTCAAGCCTAATTCTACACCGGAAGCAAAATTACATTCCGAACACACTCCCAAGTCCCAAATCACCTAACGGAAATATCCGAGCCATCAAATCCACATTATGAGGTCGTTTACCTATAAGTCAACCCTCAATTGACTTTTTCCCATTTTAAGGCTATTTTTAAAGACTAAGTTACTGAATTCTCATTTAACCATTCCGACTTCAAGCCTATCGACTCTAACACATAAATAATAGAATAACAATCCATAACAAGTCAATGACAACAATAAAAATGCAAGTTCTACGTAACGACAGACCGGGTCGTTACATTCTCCCCCACTTAAACATACGTTCGTCCTCGAACGTGCCTACAGCTGTTGCAACACCACCACAATTTGTTGTGTAACCTTCCATGCACATATTCGGAGGTGATCCCTTGTCACCCTACCCCATCTACGTCTGATAACACAACATAACTGAAATTTCATTATCAAATCCTGACCCATAAACCTTAAAACCAAGTTTCCACTTCTGAAATAATTTACAAGTTCAAATTTGCACGACTATAAGCTGAAATAGTCTGAACACGATGTATCAAACCATATCCGTAACCCAAGATGAAATCACATAATATATCGCGTGGCTCAACCATTCATAGCGATAACTCCTAACCACAATAGCTGTTCAAACAACTCAATACCGGTACATAACCTCTTATCAAGAAATGTCTCGCTCTAACACTTCCATATATTGTCGATGATGAAAGAAACACGTAGAAACTAACAACCATTCATCCGACCAGTCATACATGAAGCTCCCTTTTCCCAAACAGGAATTATAGCAGATTTCTAAGCCGACTCCTGATATTTATCCTTCCAACTGTGTTGTAGACAATTCTGAAAATATCCATTCTAGGTCCAATGATCTCTTCTCATCCATCACGACCACCCTGATGAAATGACACATCAATACAATTCGAAGCCAAAACCTGTGCAACTTGTGCACTTAACAGCAACATCCAAATGCAATCAATTTATATAAAAGATCCACAGGAGAGGACTATCATGCCATTAAGAATTACCATCACCATATCATGCTAACAGCCTGTCACACACCGTAAAAATCAAAACACACGAATCCAATACCAAGGTCATACCCCTACGTAACTCCGCTACGCTGCGCGATCTCATCCAAACGCTGGTCCGCTTGAAATAATTCAAGACATCTTGCCCAAAATCAATAACCATTCAAAATTCGACATCAAGTACTCAAAGTGCATTGCCATAACCACGGGGGAAACCGGACGATACCATGCCACCCGAATTAGAAGGTATATAACCAACACATCTCACCGAGCAACATCCCATTTACTTACCTTACTCAATCCTCTCTATAAATCCCCTATAGAACCGCACCCTATGTACATATAACCAACGATCACAACTCCTCGAAACACCTAAAGGCAACCCATAGATCACTCTAAAACACAAATAAGCTCAATGACAATCAAATGGTACATCTCCTAACCATAGCAATTCGGAGTCAACAATTCTGGCTTGTTGCAAAACACACACACACCCATACCATGCCTATCAATAACTCTAAATCATCTCTGGTCACCCACAATAGATAGATAACTCTCCGGAGGTTCACAATGACTGATTCATGGCACATAGCTAACATCTAACTAATATTGCTCGCATCTTCACGGTCTACAACCACAAAATAACTTGTTCATGAGAACTCCCAGTCTCGAAATCCATAAAGCACACCAATTACCATATCTGATCCCAGCTGCACCTCCCGAATATATAACATGTCTCCAATACTCAATCATTCCACGGGGGATACCCCTATAATTATTCTGTGCCACCAAGAAACCTTGAATATCAGCAGCCAATCCAACAAAAGAGCGTCGTAACACCAATGAAGCGCCCTTATTCAAACACATTGACTTGAACACATTACCATTTATGAATGTATACTCTCATCCATCCACCCAATAGTGGTATCCTTTACCTAATCATCTGAAGCTGCCAGTTCTGGCCTTCCTTCCAGAACTGAACCGTGACCTCACATATGCCACTCTCCACCATACACAAAATACCACATACGCCATGCAATCCTATGATAAATATGAGAACTTCATGCTCCCTTCCTAGCCACAACAACTACGTACCCAACTAGCCAAGAACTTTCCATTCGATCCCATCTAGAAGCAAAATCACTATACATCACCTAACCCTCACGCCCGTAGAAATATACATCTCCAACCATGGTAGAAACCATCAAGAACTCCCGAATCACACTTGTACAACACCAAACTGATAGGACTAAATCCTTCTAACTCATCCAAGCTACGCATGCCACCAAATCCAAGAGAATTGCTAAGAAACACCTATAACAACTCATTACTTCATAACACCCACAGAACTAATCATATCCCTTATCGTTTATCATGCCGATCCAACCTACTACCAAGATGTCCTATTCATTCAAGTTGCTTCTGACTTACCTTCGAATTGATACTTCTTCTTGCCATAATACCGCAATTCTCAATCCAGACTCACCGCACAAAACCCGAGCATAAAATATACAGTCTAAGGCTCATAAGCCGCTGAGTACTCCCTCAATTATCCCCAAATGCACTACATTAGAAATACTTACCCTGAAGAGACTTCCTACGAATTTAAAGCCATTACCTTCACTTTCCTGATACTGATGGATAAAATCCATGATAATGAAAATACATCACAAGCCTTGACACCTTTCCCGTAAATCTCAGTTCTAGCCCTTCTCACATTTTGAAGATCCTCGATCACTACATATAACCTTGAATCCGTCTGAACCATTCTCGAATGCCATTTACTCTATTAAATTTCAATTACACTAACCAAGTAAACAGAACGACCTGACCCCGCTTGCAATCCACATACTAGGAGAGTAATCCACACCTTTGAAGCAACAAGCACGCTCATACATTGCACACTCTACACTTACCAGTACAACTCCATCATACAATGAATTCCACTATCCGTAAAGTACATTACAACTTGTATCAAAGAAATTTCCATCACTCGAGTCATTCCCTGACTCCGCCTCTGTAGGTTATAGCTGATTTACCAACATACCTCGAACCGAAACCAATACAACACATAATCGTGTAATCAACTTATCAATAACGAACTACCCCACTTGGCTCAAAGCCAAGGATCAAGACAAACAAGACTATTCCCACACATTATCACTGCCACCATGTTATGGTGGGATTCAACTAAATCCTCCATAAGCTTATATGACCCAAACCATCTAACACTCAAATCAATTGCCAATCTCGCATCCACCATTGTGATGGTCATGACAACTCCCACAAGCGATCTAAACTCAAATTGCAGCATGCATCATTTTCTGATAGAGAGAACTTACTACAGATAAACATAAGGGTCACACACCTCAGGACAACTCGCAGGAGATACCCCTCACCTGCTAAATCTCAAAATGTTATCTCCCTATACACTTCCGAATATCATAGCTATCACACAATCACTATACATTCCTACAGTAGAACATAACCACTGCATGCCCTCGAGACATCCCATAAACGGTATAAGAACCTGAAGTTGATGGCAATACTAACACTGGAGCTGTGGTCCAGGAATTCTTGAGCTTCTGGAAGCTCCACTCACACTCGTTTGACCACATAGATACCTTCGCTGGACACCACGTGTCCCTAGAATGCTATTGAACTACGCCAACAATTCACACTTGGATAACTTCGTACAAAGCTTCTCCTCCCTATATCCTTCTAATACCGTCATCAAATGCCAAGTATGTTATCCCTGGCTACGAGAGTACGACAGGATGCCATCAATAACAAAGGAGTTATAACACGACTGAATACACCATCAATCAAATACATGAACGCTGCTGGGACATTGGTCAACCCAAAAGACATCACCAGGAACTCATAACACAACAAAAAAATCTACTTCACTACACAACTAAACCACACGAGAGGTCCTTCAATACACTCACAACTCGAAGCCATATTCTAACTCAATATATACGTCAAATACTTAATGGTTCTTGCCACATTTCCCGCTAATACATTCTTGTCACAATCAAACAACCTGAACACATCTAACTATCGATCAAACTCACCACGTAGTAATATAATCACCAAGTTCCATCAATAAGGACACAAATGGAAATATAAGCCCCCCCAACACATGTGCTCACCCAAATGAAATCTCAACACTCAAGCCACAGACAAAATCCGGCCTCAAGTCCTTCCGACTGACCCATTATTAACATGTTAAAAATCATATCTCACCCATGGAAGTCACAAGCTGACGACGTACAACTGATACCAGGCGCTCGCGTGCATCCGAATACATGAAGGGAATTCAAAGAGTTACGCTTTTTGGATGAATAAAATGGATTCCCACGACAAGAATTCAAGATTGTGGAATGTTTCCTAAGGGTTCTGCAGCCTCTCGAAGATAAGTACAGACATCTCCGTACCGATCCGCAAGACTCTACTAAACCTGCTCATGACTGGTGAGACCTATTTAACCTAGAGCTCTGATACCAACTTGTCACGACCCAAATTTTGGAGCCGTGATAGCACCTGTCGTGGAACCAGGACAACCACCTATCTATAACAAATATAGGTCTAATTATCAGAGATATTACCATTTTTAACAAGTCTAAAATCAATAATAATAGTAAATCAGAATTTGGAAACAATTTTATGAAAATCAAAACCCAAATCCTACAAACCCCGGATGCAATGTCACACAGTCAAGAGCTGCTAGTACTTAATACAACCAAAAAGAAATGACCAACATAGTCTCAAAATAAGTACGACAAGTAGAAAAGGAAGAGATGACGAGATCACGGTCGCCAGCTGCTACCTCGTCAACTCTGATAAAACTGGTGCTACTCACTGACCAGAGTTGAGTCCCGATGTACCTAGATCTGCACACAAGGTGCAGGGGGTAACGTGAGTACGCCAACTCAGTAATAACAAAACCAAACTATGGACTGAGAGGTAGTGACGGACTAAACCTCCGATAATTCGATCAACAGTAAATAACTTGGACATGACAGTAATATGTTAGAAAATAAACAAAATGCGTCAATTTATGTCTGTAGCCCTTCATACTAGCATGAATTCATATAGAATCAAGAATGATGTGTACTCAGTAATCAGACTCTCATAAGGTGGTCCACTCAGTACTAGAATACGGCCTTCCGGCCCAGGGAAAGTCCATCCCGGATATTACATAAACACAAGTGACACAGTCACCTAGTACTGAGAAAAAAGGCTGATCCAGCACCACGGAGAAGATCCATCTCCGGAACATAAGCCCCATGGAGAAGGTCCATCTCCGGAACATAACACCCAGACAAGATCCATGTCTAGGGAAGATCCATCCTTCACATAACATCAGCTTCAGACAAGATCCATGCCCAGGTAAGATCCATCCCTCATCATCAATCCGTTCACTGGGGGTGTAAAGATTCTGGAGGGGCTCTTATAAGCCCAAGCACTATATCAAGCCAATGACGGCATGATTCCAGGGTCGATGGGGTGTGCAGTCCGACCTCATAACTGTCTCAAAACCAGGCTTCAAGCCTCACTCAGTCAGTACCTTCCAGTCTCACTCACAATGCTCTAACATATGAAAATCAGCCCAAACCAATGATAATATAGAATAAACTAGCAACTTACGAGACTGAGGCATGAAACATATACTATAACAGGACTGAGTACATGAAAACAATAATCATAAATAGAGATAGCAATAATCGACCGTTCCGGTCTGAACATATCGGCATGAGGCCTTAACATTTATACTTAGCATGATTTCTATTGCGTTGAAGGTAAATGCCACCTTCACAGTACAAATATCAACCTGAGATAACCATTAGAGAGTGCCATGGGATGATCCAGGCTACAAATATTCAGTGTACGCCCGCATACCCGTCACTTGGCAAGTGTGTCACCTTAATTAACATCAAATATCAAATAGTTTGGGGTTTCGAACCCTCAGGTCCAAGTTTGGAAGCGTTACTTACCTCAAAACCGGCTAATATACTACTCTGCAGTGCCCTTGCCTCTAAATTCAGCCTCCGCGTGCTCCAAATCTATCAACAATCAGATGTATATCATTATAATGTGCTAAGGAACTAATCTCAATCGAAATTTATCAAAAATACTCAAAAATCCCGAAATTGGTCAAACCCGACCCTGATCCCACATCTCGAAACTCGATAAAATTTACTTCGCAAGAAACCTCGTCCTCCCACGAGTCTATACATACCAAGAACACTGAAATCGGAGTCCAAATGACCCCTCAAATTCCCATTTTAAAGCCTCTTAATCCCAAGCCCTAATAACCCAATTTGCACTGATTTTTCCCTAATTTTCCACCATAATCCGACCTTTAATCACATATAAACGAGTTAAGAGTCCAAAAAAACCTTACCTCAATGAAGAACTATCGAATCCCCTCTTCAAAAACCCTTCAAAAGCTTCAAACCCGGATGAAATATTGAGAAAGATGGCTAAAATTCGCGAAGGCACGCTTTTATACCTTCTGCCCAGTGGTTCCGCACCTGCAACCACTTACTCGCACCTGTGGAACCACACCTGCGGATCCCATGTGCGCACCTGCGAAAAACCCCAAGGACCTCAACTTCCGCACCTGCGATCGACCTCCCGCACCTACGGCCTCGCAGGTGCGGCAATTACCTCGCACATGCGGACTCTTCTCACTCAGCCAAACTTTCGCACATGCGGTGCCATGTCCGCTCCTGCGGAACCGCACCTGCGGCTCCCCTTCCGCAGGTGCGAAAACACCAGTAACAACAACATCAACAATATAAAAACAATTCCAAACTCCCTGTTAACCATCCGAAACCATCCCGAGTCCCTCGGGACCCCAACTAAACATACCAACGCATCATATATGATCATTCAAACTTAGTCGAGCCTTCGAAACATCAAACACAACATCAAAACCCCAAAAACACATCGAATTCAAGCCTATGAACTTTGAAATTTCTAAATTCCACCAACAATGCCGAAACTACCCAAAACAACTCCGATTGACCTGAAACTTTGCAGACAAGTCCAAAATGACATTACGAACCTGTTTCAACTGTCGGAATTCCATTCCGACCCCAATAGCCTATTTTCCACTGCCAACCGAAATTCGCCAAAAACTAACTTTCGTCAATTCAAGCCTAATTCTACACCAAACATCAAAATTACATTCCGAACACACTCCCAAGTTCCAAATCACCTAACGGAGCTGTACGAACTATCAAATCCGCATTCTGAGGTCTTTTACCAATAAGTCAACCCTCAGTTGACTTTTTCCCATTTTAATGCTATTTTTAAAGACTAAGTTACTGAATTCTCATTTAACCATTCCGATTTCAAGCCTATCGACTCTAACACATCAATAATAGAATAACCAATCCATGACAAGTCAGTGACAACAATAAAAATACAAGTTCTACGTAATGACAGACTGGAAATTAGACTTTCAAGTTCAAAAGTTCAGGACAGATGGTCCTGAACTTAGACTTACAAGTAAAAAAGTTAAGGACAGGCAATCCTTAACTTTGAGTTACAAGTTCAAAAGTTAAGGACATAAGGTCCTGAATTTAGACTAACTGAAATTAATGATATTACCTTGATATCATTTTGAATCTTTTTTTTCTGATACATATATTTTCTGATTTATTCTAGTAACTTCAGCCTGCAGATCCTTTTTAAACTTCTCCGATAATCTCTGAATAAAAAACCATAAAAACATAAAAGTCTCTTAAGCAAAAAATAATCAAATAAAAAACTAATGTTATTCAAAGACAGAAACCCTATTTTAACAATTTCCTTAAGCACGGCTTCATCAAATTGTGTGGAAGAAGGCATTGAGCTTTGATCTTGAGAAATTGTCTCATGCAAACTAACATGCTCTGCATCTTCTTCACAAGAAATAAATGGTGCCACCTCGATCAAATTATACACATATTATATAACAAAAAAAACATAAGTTTTCAAAACTAAAACACATAAACAAAAAAATAGCTAGTAATTAGATTAACTTACATTTTTCATTATGGAAGTATTTTTTACACAGAGAATCATATTACGGAGATTTCATATCCGAATAACATAACAACCGAGGAAAACCATATTCTCGGAAGTTCACAAATTGTTTTTTCTGGAAAATAGGCAATACTTCCATAATCCAAATACAAAAAGCAAAAGGAAATCCAAGTATAGTGTAGCTATCCTTGTCTTTATCTTTGTCTTTCTCTTTCTCTTTCTCTTTATGATTCTCATTCTCATTGGGCTTCAAACAACTCTTCAATGATTTTAATAACGTTTTATAACAAAGAGAGCCCCAGTTGAAAGAAGAGCATAGTTCATCATCATCTACAATTTTCATTATCTACTCGGACACATTCCTATTCTTCCGCTTCTCCATCAAAACAGATTCAACAAAATAAATTATTGCCAACTTCACAACATCATCATCGCTACCTACAAATGATGTAGCTGTACCATCTGGGTGACCAGTAATAAAATTAAACAAATCACCCAACTCAACTCTATCCTTTTCGGAGAAATAGACTTTCGAAAGCCTATTCTCTTTTTCATGCAAACCTTTGATGTCCAGTAAAGAAGAACAATTCAAACCAGTAATTATATGAAATGCTTCACGTGTAAACTTAATTTTATGGTCAAAAGCCTTGAATGTCATCGAATTAGGGTCATTATTTACAATTTCTGAAAGCAATACACAGTGAATAAGTTTACCACAGAACTTCACACTTTGTAATCGGAAAAATTTTCCGAAAATACCATCCCTCAACTTCTTCCACTGTATGTTCGACAAAAAACTTTTTATTGTTTTCTTATACTGTAAATCTCCTTTCCAATAGCTCATTAAATTACGCCAAAAATCAAACTCGAACACACGATCTCCTTCCATTAGCACACTACAAAGAAGGAAAAAGAACATAAAAGATTAGGACTTACAGTTACAAGTTGAAAACTTCAGGGCACTTGGTTCTGAACTTCAAGTTTCAAGTTAAAAAGTTAAGGGCAGGCAGTCCTTAACTTAAAGTTTCAAGTTCAAAAGTTAAGGACAATAGGTCATGAACTTCAACTTTCAAGTCCAAAAGTCAAGGACACTTGGTCATTAACTTCAAGTTTCAAGTTAAAAAGTTACGGACAGATAGTCCTTAACTTATAGTTTCAAGTTGAAAGTTAAGGACACTTGGTCCTGAACTTCAAGTTTCAAGTTCAAAAGTAAAGGATACTTGGTCCTTAACTTTAAATTCCAAGTTCAAAAGTTAAGGACACTTAGTCCTGAACTTTGACTTACAAGTTCAAAAGTTAAGGACACTTGGTCCTTAACTTAGAGTTACAAGTTAAAAAGTTAAGGATAGGCAGTCCTTAACTTATAGTTTCAAGTTGAAAAGTTAAGGACACTTGGTCATGAACTTCAAGTTTCAAGTTCAAAAGTTAAGGACACTTGGTCTTTTTGAATTCCAAGTTCAAAATTTAAGGACACTCAGTCCTTAACTTTGAGTTCCAAGTTAAAAAGTTAAGGACACTTGGTCCTTAACTTTGAATTCCAAGTTCAAAAGTTAAGGACACTTAGTCCTGAACTTTGACTTACAAGTTCAAAAGTTAAGGTCACGTGGTCCTTAACTTAGAGTTAAAAGTTAAAAAGTTAAAGACAGGCAGTCCTTGACTTATAGTTTCAAGTTGAAAAGTTAAGGACACTTGGTCTTGAACTTCAAGTTTCAAGTTCAAAAGTTAAGGACACTTGGTCCTTAACTTTGAATTCCAAGTTCAAAAGTTAAGGGCACTCAGTCTTTAACTTTGAGTTCCAAATTCAAAAGTTAAGGATACTTGGTCCTTAACTTTTATGTACACAGTTAACTAAAAATTCATAAACACAGTTAGCTTATGAATTCGTACGAATATTTTTATGAAATGTCCTTACATAATCAAATATATTGATTGAACCACAAACACATTTCAATACCAAAAATTTCTGAATAACTTTCTCACAAAAATCCGTTTCTTATTCGACACTGGATCAACTTATAATCATTATTTTTGAAATTTCACACATACTTGATGCCAAACACAGTATTGATCGTGATTACACATATACAAAAATAAAGATGCATAAAAGCAACAAAAAAAAATACCAGTTCGATCGTTCAATGCAGAGAAGATGACGAAGGAGAAAGATTAAGTGCATCTGGTTTGCATGCAAGGACGATACAGATACTGAGGAGCACGCGAAAGTTGCCTCTGAAATTTTCGCTCTCAAATTTTCCCTCTGAACGAATAAAACAAGGGTTTGGGAATATAAGAATTGAAGAAAGGGTAAAAATATCTTTTCAAATAATTTTAATAGAGTAGTGGCTATTTTTGCTCAGCATTAGAATGAGTGGATAAAAAATAAACACCACCTTACTTAGTGGCTATCACACGCCATTTTTACCAAGTACGGTTACTACTCAATTTAGGTCCAATCGGTCGTGATCGTGGGTTCTATCAATTACAAGAATTAACCTAAACAACCGCTCAATCCAACCACTTAAATTAAAAATAGTCGGTGAAAATATAATACAAATATACTTTATATATTATAAGTGTATAACTATGTATAATTAATGTATAAACTATGTAGATGACTAGAAAAAGTAAACAATAAATATGACCGGCTATTTGTGTAAAGATCCCGAAATCGGGATTAATCCGTGGGCTTACACTTTTGGACAATGATTGGTGTAGAAATGGCGTGGGGTAGCCATTATTTAAGGTGGTGTTTGTTTTTTATCTAGCAATTCTACTATTGAGCAAAAATAGCCACTACTCAATTAAAATCAATATGAAAAGATATTTTTACCCTTTCTTCCATTGCTTTTCTTCTCAAACCCTCGCTTCTCACTCTGCATTGAATACATTGGCTCTGGTTTCTTGATTAAGAACTAAACAAGTTGGGCGTGGCTCTAGCAGATGAAGTTAGTTCATTTAATCTATAATTTTTAGTTGAAAAATACAAGAAAAGGAAAAGGAAAACACAAACAAGTGTTTCTCTTTTCTCTGTTTGAGATATTCACAAACAAAAATTAGTGCAAATGGGGTATTTGTTGAAAGAGGTTTTGAAGACACTTTGTGGAGTGAATTAATGGTCTTACGCTATTTTTTGGAAGTGGAAGATCAGTTGCCAGAATACCAATTGAGTTTTCTTATTTCAATGAATCAAATTCTCTTTTTTTTAATTGGGTCCTGAACTTAGAGTTGGAAGTTCTAAAATTAAGGACATTTGGTCCTTAACTTAGAGTTACAAGCATATAAATTAAGGACAGACAGTCCTTAACTTAGAGTTACAAGTTCAAAAGTTAAGGACACTTGGTCCTGAACTTAGACTAACAAGCCCAAAAGTTAAGGACTATAGGTCCTGAACTTACAGTTACAAGTTCAAAAGTTAAGGACAATATATCCTGAAGTTTGAGTTCCAAGTTCAAAAGTTAAGGATAATAGGTCCTTAACTTTTGAACTAACTTTGAATTCCAAGTTCAAAAGTTAAGGACACTTGGTCCTTAACTTTGAGTTACAAGTTAAAAAGTTAAGGATACTTGGTCCTGAACTTCAAGTTTCAAGTTCAAAAGTTAAGGACACTTGGTCCTGAACTTTGACTTACAAGTTCAAAAGTTAAGGACACTTGATCCTTAACTTTGAATTCCAAGTTCAAAAGTTAAAGACACTTGGTCCTGAACTTAGTCTTACAAGTTCAAAAGTTAAGGACACTTGGTCCTGAACTTAGACTAACAAGTTCAAAAGTTAAGGACATGCAGTCCTTAACTTACAGATACAAGATCAAAAGTTAAGAACAATATGTCCTTAACTTTGACTACAAGTTCAAAAGTTAAGGACGCTTGGTTCTGAAGTTTGAGTTCCAAGTTCAAAAGTTAAGGACGTGTAGTCATGAAGTCCTGAAGTTAAGTTTAAAAGTTAAGGACATGTAGTCCTGAAGTTAAGTTCAAAAGTTAAGGACATGTAGTCCTGAAGTCCTGAACTTAGAGTTACAAGTTCAAAAGTAAAGGACATGTAGTCCTGAAGTTAAGTTCAAAAGTTAAGGACATGAGCAGAAGGGTATTTTCGTCCGGGCAGTTAAAGTTTATTAAAGCAGTAGCTAAAGACTAAAGACATTTTAAACAGTAACTTAAAAGTAATCATGTGTTATTAGTGGCTAACCGTGCACTTCCCCATGATTGGTCCTAAGTGGGCCAGCAAACACATATTAGAGATCTATAGTTATTCAATATGGGCCAGTTGTGCAAAGAAGTCATCCAATTACGATAATATCTGGAGGTTCCATTGTAATGTGATTATCGTTTTCTTTTTCTTCTTATTATTCTTTAATTAGTATAAGACTCGCGTGATGCGCGGACAATTCTAAAAAATATTTATCATATCAAAATGTGATTTAATTTATTTACGCACATTAGATCATATTGATTTTGTAAAATTCTAACTATCAACTTGTTTCTTAACTCAATCTATGAGAACCTTTCATAACAAAATTATATATAAAATTTAATTTTATTGATTAATTACCACGATTATTTAAGTAATTATGGTCTCTTAAATTATATTACAATACGAACTATTTTATTGATATATCATATACGATAAAATCATACCATATGGTATATGTTGTATGATAAGAATATATGTATCACAAATATATATATAAAATATTATACTATAGCAATAGTGCTTACAATAAATACATACAATATATGGTTATATGATATATATTGCACCCAAATTTAATTAATTATTTAGTATATTATAAAATAAAATATTAAAAATGATAGAATTTAATAAATCTTTCCAATTGTCTGTTATATGAATTTTTCTAACAAATGTTTTAACTAAAATACTTTGAAACGAATTATATAGTTATGTTGCATATTGAAACGATTTGATATTAAATAGATATGTTGCATATTGAAACGATTTGAGTATAGAATATTTTTAACTAATACGCCTTTCCAATTCTTGTGTCTTGTAGTCATAGATGGACAACTCTCAAACTCTTCCATTAAAAATAAAATGTAACGACACAAGTCCTCAATATATCCGTTGCTTGAGCCGTAAATTATCTATTTTAAGCAATTTCTTTTGCTGTTCACTTGACGGATATTGTTCGTCAACTCGGCAAATATTGTTCATTAATCTCGTTGTTTATTTCATATATAACTACTACTCCATTAGTAATCTCTTATTGAAGCAAATAACGTTATTATGGTAAAAAAATACTATTAATGACAAATTCGTATGTATTTATAAAAAAAATCAACTAATAGTGACATTTTTTCTGTCAATGCGCATGAAATATGGTCGGCTTTTTCGCTTTGTAGTTTGCAGTCAGGCAGAGAACTTTTAATTACAATAATTCATAGTAAAAATAAAAGTGAGATAATCACTTATATGGTGATTTTTTTGCTAATGAGAGAAACTTTTATTAAAATAAAACGATATACTTATTACATGGTTGGAATTGGGTGTGGAGTCCCAGTTCCAAATGTGTCATTTTCAAGTACAGATATAATAAAAGGTGGTGGGTATGATAATATCATAACATTTCTTCTATCTTCTGGGTCCCTGCCTTTCCCATAGCAGGCCAGCTTGTCCGCAGCGCCGTTAGCTTCCCTATATATATGGCTCATCTGTGGGCTCTCAAGCTGCACCAGTAGATGCCTGCAATCATGTAAAATGTGTGAGAAAAATAGATTATCTGATTCAAGCATTCGGAGTAATACCTGTGAGTCCGTTTCCACAATCAGTGGAATTATAGAGTTAGATACTGCTATCTTTATCCCATTGTACAAAGCTAGGAGTTCCATGTGTACTGCAGAGTGTGCATAGTTGTGAGAAGAAAACCCAAGTCTCCATTCTCCATTGTGCTAAAAATTCATCCTCCCCCTCCCATTTTTGTAAGAGGGTCGAAAGCACCATCAACATTTAGTTTGTAATAACCCTTTGGGGGAGGTGTCCATTTAATCGATACGGTTAGTTTATGAGGCTTGTGTTGACAGAGAAGGGCTAAGTGTTGATATTCAAGTGTTTGGAAAATTATTTCGTGAACTGTGAGGGGTTTATCGGAATTTTTGAATAGTTTTTGATTCCTGTTCTTCCAGATGGTCCATAAGATTATGGGGGTCAGGATTTTTAATGGAAGGCTATGGTTATTACAGAAGGTATGTTTTGTTATCGTGCATAAATCAGAAAGAGTTTGTTCAAAGTTATATGGAGGAATAAGAATGTTAAACTTTGCCCATATCGATGTAGCGTTGGGGCATGAAGCGAATATATGAGAAATTATTTCCAGAGAGTTTTGACATGAAGCACAAGAGCCAGTCTGGATAATATGTCAGTGTGCTAGATTAGTTGTTGTTGGTAATTTATCATTTACAAGGAGCCAAAGAAAAAATTTAATTTTGTTAATAGCTTCTATTTTCCAAACCCAATTATGTAAAGGGTACATTGATGATGGTGATTTCCCTAATTGTTCTGAGTGGGTTAGGTAGGCGGATTTTGTTGAGAAAGATCGTAAGTTGGTGAACTTCCAGAAGAAGGAATCTCTCTTTGGTTCGGACTGTAGTATGTGGGTGGCGGTGATCAGGTGGTTTAAATTAGTGGGTACTTCCATGGAGAGTGAATTAAGGTCCCAATGGTGGTTTAGGGAAAGAATGTTGTCAATGGTTAAATAATAGTCTGTTTGAGTGAGTGGGCCTTGGATGAAATGGCGCAGTGAGTTTGTTGAATTGATCCAGTTGTCCTCCCAAATTCTTACGGTCGTACCTGTTCCAATATTCCACCATATTCCATGTTTGAAGAATTTTAAGTTCTTGGTAATGCTTTTCCAGACATAAGAGACTGTATTTTTCCACTTTAGATCATTAAGGGATGGACACTTTTTATATTTTTCCTTTAATATTTTGACCCAGAGTTGGTCTGAGTGGGATTAGAATCGCCATGTTAAGCTAAAGAGTAGCGCTAAATTTTTTGTTGTTGCATTGGGAATACCAAGCCCTCCCCAACTTTTAGGAAATGTAGAAGTATCCCAATTTATTAGGTGGAGTCTTCTTTTAGTATCAGTCGAACCCCAAAGGAAGTTGCGCTGGATACGATCTATTTTCCGTATGGTATTTTGTGGGAGAGAGTTAACTTGCATGACATATTGGAGAATTATAGCTAGGGTAGATGTAATCAACGTAGTGCGGCCTGCTAGTGATAACATATTAGCCTTCCAACCTTGAAGACGGTTATTCATTCGGTCAATAATATGTTGGTATTCAGCTGATTTAGGATGTTTGTTTGTAATTTGGAGACCCAAATAGTTTCCAAATGAAGATGTTGGACTGATATTGAGGAGGTTGGAGATTAATTGTTGGGTATCCATAGGGAATTTCTTTGAAAAAATGGTTTTTGACTTTTCAAAATTAATTTTTTGACCAGAGGAGGCTCAGAGAGAGTTAAAGGTGTTAATGATGGAGAGGGAGTTTTTTGTGTCTGCTTTGGCGAATAGGACTAAATCATCTGCAAATAGTAGATGAGAAAGCTTGGTAGATATTTCTGCCTATGGAGATGGGGTTCCAAAGTGTTGACCCATTTCACTGCATAGTTTTAAAGTTGAACCAGGTCCATCAGAGCACACATCTTGAACTGAATAGCTATATGCATAGGAGATATTTGTGAATGTGAAATATCAATGAACCAAGAGATTGTCTCCTAATGCGAAAAGGTTGCAAACTGATAAGAAGATTGAAGTCGAATTCAGCAAGGAAAGTAACAAAATAAAGGAAGTTGAGTTTGGTACGAATTTGTTCACCCAGGTAGAGTTGGACTAGAATTGGACGACAAGCTCAACTGACTCTATAAATACTTGATGTATTTCTGCTGGAATGACACCGCACAAAAGCTGAAGTGAATCAAAAGTCTGAAAGCAAAGTTCCTAGAGTCAATTTTCTAGTAGAGTCATTGTGCGATTAAAAGGCTAAAGATCAACTAGAAGAACCAGTTTCATCTGATTAATTATTGAGTCTAGTTGATTGTACTAAGAGTTTTAATATTGCATCTTTCAGCTTTCATAGAAGCAATTGTAATAGGCACGCATTGTTCAAGTTAGATTTAACTTGAGGCGTGTAGAAATTAGCTAGGGGCTAGTTACTACAAAGGGATTAGAGTTAGTCATAGGATTACAAAAGAGTTTATTTTGTAAGTCCGTTTGGCTCAGAGTATTTAGTGAAGAGTTTGAGCAAATCCTACTGAGGAGTAGGTCGTGATTTTTTCACCTTTTGAGTCAGGTGTTTTCCATAGAAGTAAATACATCAAGAAGAACCAGGTTCTTCTATTGAGACAACACTCAAAAATTGGGTACCATACAAAGTAACTTATCTTCTTGTGTGGTATTGACGTTTAAAACATTAATTGGTATCAGAGCGGGTTATCCTTGAAAGGCTAACACCTTGGAGAAGATCAAGATGAGTGCACCACCTGAAAATTGGGAAGGTCAATCAACTGCAAGGCCACCACTCTTCAATGGCTAGTATTACTCTTGGTGGAAAAATAGGATGAAGGACCACCTAATTGGAGAAGACTATGAACTCTCGGACATAGTCACTGATGGTCCTCTAGCTACCATGATAAAGACCGTTGAAGGTATAGATATACCAAATACTAGAGCTGATTGCACTGCTGAGGATCTGAAGAAATGAGAGAAGAATGCAAAGGCCAAAAAGTGGCTAGTGTGTGGACTAGGTCCAGACGAGTACAGCGGAATCCAAAGCTGCACCTCTGCCAAAGAGATTTGGGATACCTTGCAAGTAGCCCATGAAGGAACACCTCAGGTAAAAAGGTCAAGAGGTACTCTACTATACTCTCAGTATGAAAACTTCACTATGAAAGGAGAGACTATCCAAGAGATGTACACAAGGTTCACAACCTTGACTAATGAACTGAAGTCTCTTGGAAGAGTCATTATTGAAGAGGACAAGGTTGAGAATATCCTAACAAGGGTCTTGCCTATTTCTTGGGAAAGCAAAATCACTGCTATCCAGGAATCCAAAAATATGACAACCCTGAGATTGGATGAGCTGATTGGAAATCTCACTACCTATGAACTGAGAAGCCAGACAATGAATATGGATGGTCCAAAGAAGGAGAGGAGTCTAGAAATAAGAATCACTGAGGGAGCAGATCTGGAAGATGATGAGATGGACATGATCACCAAAGAATTCAGAAACTTTCTCATGAGGAAGAAGGGCATCTCTAGAGGAGGAAACTACAACAAAGTAAAAGCTACAGAAAGGCCAACCAACGAGGGATGCTATAAATGTGGTAAGACTGACCATCTCATTAAAAACTGTCCTCAGTGGGAAGTAGGATGGAAAAAAGAGAGATATGAGAGAAGGAACAGGAAGAAAGAACAGGTCCAACCCAATAAAACCNACCTGGAAATAAGAGTCAGTGAATCTGAAAAGAAAAACACTAACTTGTTGAACCAGGTTCATCCACTTGAAACTGAGATTCTAGAACTAAAATATAAAAACTTAAAGCTAAAGCTAGGATCCAGTAAAAAGGTTGTTGATTATTATAATATCATGTTAGAAGAAAACATGGGAAAACTAAAAGATAAGATGTATGCCAAGGATGAACAGATAAAAAATCTTAATGAAGAACTTGGCAAAGTTAAACATGAATTAGATCGAACTTGTAAATGGAATAAATTCTCTGATTCCCTAATATGGCTTCAAGAGAATAATAATAGCAACAGGAGAGGGATTGTCTTTGGAAGTCAATTGCCCAAGTGGGATCCCAAAAACAAGTATCTCACTCTTCCTGAGAATAAAATCTGCACCCATTGTGGTAAGGCTGGGCACTACAAATATGAGTGTACTGCAAAAGAGCAGGCCAGTCAAAGAAATGAGAGGTTTGTAAAAAGGAAACACTGGCTACCAAATTGGGCCAGAAAAAAATTGATTCATCCATTCTCTCATAGAAAAGGACCCAAACTAGTTTGGGTTCTTAAGACTAACCTCTAATTCTTTTTGTAGGTTCAAGTGAGAGGAGGCATCTAGATTTGGTATTTGGATAGTGGCTGCTCAAAGCATATGACTGGGAACATGGAACAGCTCCTTTCACTTGAAAGTCTCAAATGAGGAAATGTCTCCTTTGGAAACGGAAATAAAGGTGAAATCATTGCGGTTGGTAAAGCAGGTAAGGATGACACACGATCCATTGAACATGTGTATCTAATAGATGGCTTGAAATATAGCCTGATCAGTGCATCACAACTGTGTGACAGAGGTAACCTGGTTGCTTTTACTTCCACAAAATGTTTTGTGATTAACCTGCTTTCTGACAAGATTGTTTTGCAGGAAAAAAGAATGAATAACATCTATGTCATAGACTTGTCCCCACTGTCTGAAAATGAACTCACTTGCCTAAGTGTGTTGGACAGTGATCCCCTCTTGGCACAAACGACTTAGTCATGCGAGTCTAACTCAGCTTAACAAACTAATCTCTAAGGACTTAGTGGTAGGACTTCCTAACATTAAGTAAAAGAGGACAAAGTTTTTGAGGCATGTGCCAGGGGGAATCAGGTAAGGTCTTCTTTCAAAAGTAAGAAAATAGTCAGTACCACCAGGACGTTGGAACTGGTTCATATGGATCTATGTGGTGCTATGAGAACTTTGAGTAGAGGTGGTAAGAGATATGTGATGGTGATAGTTGATGATTATTCAAGGTTCACTTGGAACTTATTCCTGGCATCTAAGGATGAAGCATTTGATAAGTTCACCTCATTTGTCAAGAAAACTCAAAATCAATTAGGACATCAACTAACATCAATAAGATCTGACCATGGTACTAAATTTGAGAATGCAAAGTTTGCTGAGTTCTGTGATGAACATGGTGTTAATCATAAATTTTCTGCTCCTAGAACCCCAGAGCAAAATGGGGTTGTTGAAAGGAAAAACAAAACTCTTGAAGACATGGCAAGAACCATGCTTTTATCTAGCAAACTACCTCACAGCTTCTGGACTGAAGCAAACTACCTCACAACTTCTGGACTGAAGCAATAAACACGGCTTGTTACATAATCAATAGATGCATGACCAGAACTCTGGTAGAGAAAACTCCCTATGAATTACTTAAAGGGAGAAAGCCCAACATATCCCACTTTAGTTCTTTTGCNGTGATCACATTGAAGAAAGCATGGAAGGTGGAACATGTGATGGACCAGGTTCAACTACCCCAAGCATCATGACAGGGGGAATTCAACATATGCAACCTGGCCCTGATCCTTATTCACAACAACAAGACACCATGGAATCGTCTAGGAATGAACAGTTGGTACTTAAACCACACAGATATCAGAGTTCTCACCCTCTTGAGAACATCATAACAAATTTGGCATCCGGAATCAAAACAAGATCATCCTTGAAAAATCTGTGTGCATTTGATGCCTTTCTATCCATGATCGAACCAAAGAACATTGGGGAAGCCCTACAAGATGCTGGTTTGGTAAATGCCATGCAAGAAGAGCTGAATTAGTTTGAAAGAAGTCAAGTATGGCACTTGGTACCCAGGCCACTAGATAGATCAGTGATTGGCACCAAGTGAGTCTTCAGGAATAAGCTCGATGAGGATGGAACTGTTACATGGAATAAGGCAAGATTAGTTGTTCAAGGGTATAGTCAAGAAGAAGGAATTGACTATGATGATACCTTTCCCCTGTGGCAAGACTGGATAGCATTTGCTGCACACATGATATTCACTCTTCATCAGATGGATGTTAAGCGTTCCTTTCTCAATGGCTATCTTAAGGAAGATGTATTTGTCAAGCAGCCTCCATGTTTTGAAAGCAAGGAGTCACCTGACCCCGTATACAAACTCAACAAGGCTCTATATGGTCTCAAACAAGCACCAAGAGCATGGTACGAACGATTATCAAAATTCCTGCTAGAACATGGGTACAAACGAGGCAAAATTGATAGTACCTTGTTCTTAAGGGAAAAGGGTAAGGATCTCCTGGTTGTACAAATATATGTGGATGATATTATATTTGGGGCGACTTCTAAAAAATTGAGCAAGGAATTTGCTATGCTAATGGGAAGTGAGTTTGAGATGCGTATGATGGGTGAGCTAAACTTTTTCTTAGGCTTGAAAATTAAGCAAAACCCAAATGGAACAATGATCCACCAACAAAAGCATGTGACAGAATTGCTAAAGAAGTTTAAAATGGAAGACTCAAAAGAAATAGACACTCCCATAGCCACAGCTACAAAATTGAATGTGGATGAACCTGGTTCATCTATTTATCAGAAGCTATACAGAGGGATGATTGGGTCTATATTATATCTCACTACCAGCAGACTTGATATTGTGTTCAACGTGGGATTGTGTGCTAGGTTTCAGGCAAATCCAAAGGAGTTCCACCTCACTGCAGTAAAGAGAATTTTGAGATATTTGAAAGGCACCACTGATTTGTGCCTTTGGTATCCTAAAGGTAGTAATTTCGACCTTGTAGGATATGTTGATGCTGATTATGTAGGATTCCTGGCTGACAGGAAAAGTACTTCAAGTATGGCTCACTTTCTGAGTTCATGCCTTGTGTCTTGGGCTACCAAGAAACAAAATACAGTAGCCTTGTCTACTGCTGAGGCTGAATATGTGGCTGCAGCCTTATGCTGTGCCCAGTTGTTATGGATCAAGCAACAACTCATGGACTTTGGTATTGATGTGGGATGCATTCCTATTTTTGTGATACACTAGTGATTAGTATGACGAAGAACCCGGTTCATCACAAAAGAACTAAGCACATAGATTAATAATTGCTCAGCACCATGTCTTTATTGCCATACTCTTGTGCCATGTATTAATATGATTCCCTGGATACTAATAATGTTTATCTATCTTTGTAAATTGAGGCAATTTAAAGATTTCTAACAGGATGAACCTGGTTCATCCATGCTGATTCATCTGACTGATAAGGTACGTACTCTTCTCCATATATTAATTCAATTATAGTCATACATGAGTGGGATTCTTTCCATAATTGGTTCAAACACAAATACTTTGTAATCACCCAAATTGAACCAGTTTCAAGAAGTCCAGTCTTCACTTAATTAGCCTAGGTTAAGGGGAAATTAAATGTCTAATCAAGTCAGTCCTTCGACGATTAGACTCCTACTTGAGTACAAATTCTGCAGGTTGAAATCTCCTTAGCCACATCTTATAAAAGGTCATCATTACTCTTCTCTTCATAAATCTACCCTCAAACCAAGTTCAACTCATACTACACAACCCAAAACTGATAACTCGCCTTTTCTTCCTAACAATACATAATAATGTCTTCACCACAACCAGCTTCTTCTTCTAATTCATCACCTAATCGTGATCACGATGGAGGAAATTCTGAATCTGTCTTCAATTCTCCATCCGTTTACAGTTCTGAATCACCAGAAATTTCATCAACCCCTGAAAATACACCCATTCCTGAACCCACTCCAAACCCTAATCCTGCCCCCAAGAATCGTCGTGTCAAAGTTCTTGCCCGGAAGACTGTTGCTTCTGGGGCTAGGGAAAAATTCTTGGAGGATCTTATTAAAGCAGACAAAGGTACTAAGTCAGATTCTTCCAGTGAATCCTTTAATTCAGCCAATGAGGAAGACACACATGGTTCAACCAGTTCTGAAAAAGGTAATATTGAAATCAATTCTGAATTTACTTCTGCTGATAAAAGATTCGTGTTGGTTGGGTCTGTTATTAATGTTGAAGTACCTGGAAGGAAAAAGGGTGGTAGAAAAGAAAGAATTCTTGAGAGAGAGGGAAAATAAGTTGTGAGGGGATCTGAGGAGGATGGTACCACGTTGGTTATCTGTGGTCCCATTCCTGAAACTGTTGGAGAAAATGTCACAGATTTAGGGGGAAGCATAGTTGAGGAAGCTGCAGCAGGTCTTGCAAGTCTGAAGAAAGGAACAGATGAACCTGGTTCATCTCGGGAAGAAACATTGGCTGAAAGGCTTAAGAAACTGGGGGAGTCCTATAACCCCAAGAAAAGAAGGAATCAGAAGCCCAAGAAAAGAAGGAATCAGAAGCCTGCTCCAGGTGTGGCTGAGACACCAAGACCCACAAAGGCTAAGGCTTCTTCAAAGAAGTAAGCTAGAATGTCTGTCACACCAACAAGATCTGTTAAGAGGACCAGGGCCAAGCCAAAGAAAGTGAAAATTGTTGAGAAAGAGGATGATGATGCAGACTGGAGTGGAGAGGAGGAGAAGGAAGTAGGAGAGGTGACTGACAGAGTTACCATGTTTGGAAAAAGAACAATACTTAAGGGTAAGATGGTGAAGGATCTAGAGGAGCCTGGAATGCAATATCTGCTGGAAACTCTAGAGGTGAGGGCTGGAAGGACCTGGTCCTTCGCATGGAAGGCAGGATGGCAAGGGCTGAGTTGGTAGAATTCATGGGAAATGGCATTGTCAAGGAAGGCAGGGTCACCTCCATGGTCAAAGGAATTTAAGTTTCCTTTGATGCTAAAGAACTAGGTGTTATTCTGAACATACCAGCTGAGGGCTATGAGGACTATACAAGGAAAATATGGCCTTGTCTAGATGGGATAGCCTCAACAATCAACATCATCAGATTCTTCAGTGATAGTGAGAAGGAGATTGAACCCAGGCCGGTTTACAAGAGTGAAATGAAGCTAGAGCACAAGCTACTCTTCGAGTTCGTCATCAAGTTCCTACTACCTAGACAAGAAAGAAGGCACATTGAAAATTATATGGATCTTACCTTGATGGAATGCTTGTACAGGGGAAAGCAAATAAATTGGCCGGCTTTCATCATCCAACTCTTTGACAGAGTTGTGAATTGAACCAAAGCACACGAAATTCCATATGGCTTCATTCTGACAGCAGTGTTTGCACATTTTGGGGTTCCAGTAAAGAAGGCTGAGATGGCTACTGCCAAAGACTATATTGGAAAGGAAAATTTGCTGACATGTGACTACAATGTCAATGTTCCTGAGGATGAACCCGGTTCATCTAGGAAGCAACCAGTCAACAGAAAAGTTAGAACTCTGGTGCAGGAAAACGAGATTAAGGATATGGAGATCCTTCGTTTGAAGTCTCGTGTGATTGAGGTTGAATCTGAGCGGGATGCTCTTAGGGCTGAATTAGCAAAGGAGAAAGAAAAGAACGAGGGTGTTCTTCAGCAGATGCTTTCTCTCCTACAATCCAAGACCACAACCTCCT
>ML377501.1:102120-127756 GCA_005239525.1 Nicotiana knightiana | reverse complement strand
TAATGGAATGTTGTTTTATTAAGGGGGTTTATTCGCTGAAGATCGTCAATTCGAGCCAGTATTTTTCTTCTTTTTTTTTTGCAAAAATATTGCCAAAGGAAGATAGGTTCCATTTTTGAGCTTTTTCTTTAAAGTTCTCAACCGCTGAAGAGTATTCTATATCAGGGTGCCAAGTATTTTCTACAAGTTGTTTGAAATCGGGGCGTCGGAGCCACATAGTTTCAAACTTGAATGAGTTGGCAGGTTTTGGGTATTGACGGTTGAGGTTGAGGAGTAGTGGGCAGTGGTCTGAGTAGGTATGTGGTAGGTGAGTAACGTTGGAGTCTTGGTATATTTCAAGCCATTCGGGGTTACTCATAAATATGCCTAGTCTTTCTAGAATAAGGGAGGTGGAGGTTGTAGAGTTTGGTTTATTAGTCCATGTGTAACGAGGTCCGGTGAAACCTAGATCAATCATATTCATATGGTTTATGCAGTTGATAAAAGCATTTACTCTGTTATTGCTAATGAGGTTACCTCCTATTTTTTTCATAAGCATTAGTAACATCGTTAAAGTCACCACAAACTAACCAAGGTAGTTTAATGATATTAGCCATTTCTCTAAGATTATTATGCAGAATATTTTTATATCTCATGTTATTTCTAGCATATACTACAGAAAGAATCCATGAGGGGGAAGATGCACTTACCTTAACTGTAGAATGTATTTCTTGCTCAGTGAGGACCATTGGTTCAATGGTCACCTCATGGTTTTTCCACATTAAAACTATCCCTCCTGAGAAACATGATGATGGTACCTGTAGTAAATCTGTGAAAGACAAGCGTTGAAGCAAACTATCATGGTCAGCCATATGTGTTTCTGTCAGAGCAAGGACAGGGGGTTGTTTACAGCAAGAGTTGTGTCCAAATTATGCTTAAAAGCGGGGTTGTTGGCGCCCCTATAGTTCCATAATAGTATCTTCATTTGGGGGTTGAACATTTGGTTTGTTCCTTGGCCTAGAGTAAGGTCTAGGTTTGTCAAGGTTGCCGGACAGAGTGTTACCACATATTGTTGCATGGGTGACCATGCACATGAGCGAATGTTGATCAAAACTTTACTCATATTTGGGGGAGTTTTGATCAATATTTTTTCTTCGACATTTTCGAGAAAAGTTAGCGTCAGACATTCCTCTGTCAGGAGAATGGGTTCCATTAGGTGTTCTTGGATATTTGGTTGGTCTTCCTCCAATGCTAGGACCGTCGGGGGTGGGGAATTTGTTGTGGTGGAATGGAATGATTGGGTAGGTTCCGTCACTGGTACAAGTTGATCCATGGAGAATTCTTGGAGGATGTGACCGGTGTGTGAATTGATTGAAGGATTTGGTTTAGCGACAAGTTCGCAAAGCTGTTCAATGGGAGTGATGGATAGTTGAAGTTGTGAAATGGTGGTATCATTTTTTTGTCGAGTTGGTAATGATTGTCTTGTATGAGCCGTTGATTGGTTATGATTTGGTGGTATGACGGGAGGAACTCTGGATTGGTCATCAAATTTTGGTAAGGTTGAACGATTTCGGGGGTGGTTATGGGGAAGATTTGGTTGTCCGGTTAGAAAAGGTGTGGGTTCCAGGTTGTGTAGGGAGCTTGTACGTTGAAGAGGTCGCTGGGATCTTGGTGGAACTGGGTGAAGTTCATGGGGTGGTAAAAGGCAGTGCATTGCTTGTGCCTAGTGGAGGAGGGTTTAGTTGGTACATGCATGGAAGGATTGGGGTTTGCATGGGGTTCAGGGGTGGAGGGTTGCTGCTTGTTGGTTAGAGCACGGGGTTGCTGGATGACTGTTGTGTTGGGCGAGCTGCTGGTTGGCGCTGGCAAGGAGGAACATTGGTGGAAGAGTGCTTGGAGCGTGGCATTTTGAGGTTGGTTTGGTGATTTTTTTGGATGTGGATCGGATGAAGAAGATGGTGAGAGCATAGTGGAGGGAGTTGTATGATTTACAGCAGGGAATTTGAGGGAATTTCTGTTAATAGTTTGTACTTTTGGAGTAGACATTTCAATAGTTGATTGAGGAGAATTGAAGGTGAAGTAGGGAGAAGTAGTAGAGTGACTATTTGGAGAGGGATTTGAGGGATTTTTGGTTGTACTATAGGTGTTCTTGCCTAACAATGTGTTGATTATTTTCTTAACTGAACCTTTGGGAGGGGTTTCAGTTGTGTCAATATTAGTTTTTGGTATTTTGGAGGTAAATGCCTTTTGGGATGTTGAATGCTTCGTGTCTTTTGGCTTGGAATATCTTGTGGTGTTGTTGTTAGTATCGTTGGGGGTTTGGGGCAGTGGGATTTTTTATTTTTCCATACTGGGTATTGTTTGTTGTAGTGTAGAGGTTTGGGTATTAGTTAGTGTAATGGAGTTGAGAGAAGGAGATTTGGTTGGAAAGAAATTAGTTGAAGGAGTTGGAGGGGAACTAGGATTTTGGTTAGTTTGAGAGGTGGTAACTATTTTAGTTGGAGGGTGACTATTGGTTAGTATTTCATTAAAGATAGGCTTAGTTGAATGTAGAAGGGTAGTACTTGTAGTTGAATTAGTAGGTGTACGGGAGATTTGTGAAGATTTGTGTATGGTTTGGCTAAAGGCAAGGCTAGGCTTAGGGGTTAATGTCTCTTGGGTAAAGGCTTTATTTTCTAGTTGTATAGTAAGTAATTGGTTTGAATTTTGCTTTTCTTGTTTTCTTGTTGAGGTGAATTTGCATGGGCTGTAGAGGCATGCAGAAATTTTGAAGGCAACGTGGGTGAATTGTTGTCTAGTTGAGAATTATTAGTACCTAATGTAGAGAATGTGTTTTGTGTAGTGGTGGTGAAAGAGTGATTGAATAAAAGGTTTAAAGACTTTGGTTTTTTGGCATTTTTTTGGGGGAAAATCATTGTTGACCAAGGGCCGTCTGAGATTGTAATTTCATTTTCGTAGCAGTTTATTTCTTTTTCTTTTTTTTCTTTATCTTCATTTTTTTCTTCTTTTTCTTTTTGTTTTTTCTTTTTTTTCATGTTTCTTTTCTTTTTTTTCTTCTATTTTTTCCTGTTCCATTGTACCAGTAGAGGAACAAGTACCTGGCTGTGAGCAATGGTATAGTGTATGTCCAAGGCATCCACAACTTTGACAAAGTGGAGTTGTGGATTCGTAGTGAATTTTCTGCATGTGGCTTCCAATGAGTATATCCCTGGGAACCGGCTTTCCTAATTGAACTAGGATGCACAGTCGGGCATATCGACCTCTGCTTGTATTTCTGGTGCAGCTGTCGATCTTCAATATAGTTCCAATTGTGCTTCCAATTTTGCGTAAGATAGTTGAGTCATAATATTCCATAGGTAGCTCAGGTAATCGAATCCAAATTGTGGAGTATGACATTTGGTGCTCTGTAGGGTTGAACTTAGGTTCCCATTTTCTAACGGATAGGAATTGGGAGCCTATGAACCAAAGACCTTGATTTAGAATTTTTGAAAAGTTGTCTGGTGATTTGGACTTAATAAGATAGTAGTCTTAACCCAGGTGTATCAGGTTTAGATCTTCGTTGAGGTTCCAAAGAGTTTTTAGTTTATTTCTAAGAAGCATAAATCATATTCTTTTACCAAGAAGTTTAACTATAATGGCATGTTGCCATGGTTCATATAATCTTATTTTTTCGGTTGAGGAGATAGGAATGAAAAAAGGGTGATTAGTAGGGTTTCATGCTCGTCGTGTAGATTGAATTTGGAGAACTCTTGTTGAATAGAATCAACTGGGATGAAACAGATATCTTTCAAAAGTTTGTCTCGAAATCTTACTTTTTTCCCGTTGGATGGTCGACGTTGTTGGTGCTTCTATTAAGTAGGTATTCTTCTTGTTCTGTCATGGGGGCATCGGGTGAAGCCATTCGAGTAGTTGAAGATGTTGATGGTGGTTTGTATTTCCTCTCACTAGATTTCTAGAGAGAAGGAGGAGAACTTTTTTCTCGTCGATGATTTGTTTTCAGATTTATTTTCTATTATGTTTCTATATGTTGATTAATGTTGGTAAATGTAGCTTCTGCGATAACTGAAAGTTAAAACATATAGGAGTAATAAACATATATTATCACTGTTTTCCTTCCAAAATGGCATAGCATATCATCAATTGGCATGACCGATTGATTTTATTATATATAATTTCTTACTCTAATGAAGCTAATAAATATAGCTGTAAATGCCTAATTTTGCATTTCTTTTTTATTTTTTTTATGTGTATATCTGTAGGATTTAGGAGTTGTGTATACTTAAATAAAAGAGAATAAGAATGGGGCTAAGTTGTGTTTTTAAATGAGTTAGTTCAAAATTGGCCCCAAAATTGGATCCCAACACCTCATAACCTGGTCCATTAGATGGCTGGCCAAGAAAGAGCTCAAAACGACGTAGTTTTGCCTTGAAACTACGTCGTTTCACTTAAGTGAAACCATGACTCAATCTCACCAATCCATTCCCTCATGATCCAACGGTCCTTATCTATCTTCCACCCAAGTATATAAAGCCTAAAATCCCCAAAAATTTACCCCAATTCTCTTATTACTCTCCCCATTTCTTCTTCTTATCTCTTCTCTTTTCTCCTCTCTGACCGCTCCCCCACTACCGCCGCCGAAAATTGCCCACCGGCGGCGGCCGTCGTCCAAACCACCCTAAAATTTCACTCTTTCTTCCTCTCAATCTTTCTCCATGAATCCAAACCCCAAATCCTTTAAATACCTCTCAATCCCCATAAATCTAAGCCTAACTGAAACCCTAGTCTCCATCGACCACTTCCAAACCCTACAAAAATCACACCACCGGCCTCCTCTCACTCTCCTCTTCTCCCTTCCACGCCCCAAAACCTTTAAACCCCTCCAAAATCCGATAATTTTTGGTCAGCCACCTCGCTGCCTCCTCACTGCCGCCACCAAGCCTCCGTCCAGCATATATACGACCCCTTAGTCTCTCTTTCTCTCTGACACAGTGCTGGACTCAACTTGGTTCGCCAGAGTTTGTATTTTTCGGCATTTGTCATCGAGAAAAAAAGGCGTGGAGGTCGATTCGCCATCAATTTGTGTTGTACTACTGCTTTGAAGCTTTAGCGTTTAGGTAAAATCCTAATCCCTCCTCTAAGTTTCTGATTTTCTATTTACCCGCCGTTTGTTTGTAGTTTTGTTATTGTTAATCTGTGATCAATGATTCGTGTTAGTGTCGTTAATGATCATCAATATTAGTCGTTACTTTATACTTTCGAATCATGTATTTGTTAGTCGTTTACTTTGCCATTACATTTTGTTTAGTCAATCGGTTTTGTTAATCACTTTTGAAATCTGGTTAGCTATTTGTAATTGGCGAAGTTCACTGATATTCTGGTTTTTCGATTGATCTAATTTTGCTTTAGTTCAAAATCTGTTAGTGATCGTTAATTCGTGTTTAGTCTCATTTTTTATTTCGTGTTTCAGTCAACTCGATAGTTGTTTCATTATCAACATGTATTCTACGTTGCCTTAGTTGTTAAGTTCCAATTTCATGTTTATTATTTCTAGTTTATCTATGTTTAAGCTAATTAGTTTAAGGCCTTAACTACATATTTTGTTTGTTTGTAGTCACTAGTTTCTTTTGTTAGTTTAATAGTTCAAGTCTAGTTATGCGATTTTGCACCTTCTAGTTTGAAGTAATAGTTTAGTTTGATATTGGTTTGTGAGGGTAGTAGAAGGTACTTGAGTGTAGGACCTTTGTTTGGTTGTTTTTACTGTTCAGGGACTGTTTGAAGTATAATACTCCAAAAATCTGTCCCTAGTTGGTAAAAGAGGACTGTTTCTTGGACAAATTTTTGGTTTTGGACAGATTCTGTCAAAAAAGTGATCATTTTGGACAGATTTTTGGTAAAACAAAATTTGTCCCAAGAGTCCTTCGCCTCTCCTATAAAGGTGATGTCTTTATACACTATCTTTTCACATTCCACACATCTTGGACTCTAAAAAAAATAACATCTTGACACATACTCTATCTTACATTGAGAGATCATCCTTTACACTCTAAAAAAAAGACACATATCTTTGAGAAAAATCAGCAGCTTAATACATATAACACGCTGAAATTTCAAAGCTTGGTGAGTTTCTTAGAGTGCAAAACCTTTGAGAAAAATAGAAAGATCCCTTAGGAAATCTATGAAGATGTTTAGCTACTAGTTTCAAGCACCTTTGTTGGTTTTCTGGGTTGTTTTAACACTGAGGATCTGCTGTCTTTATTGTTGTTTTGCTGCCATTCTTGCTGATCCCATTGACGTACTTTTATTATTTTGCGACTCAGGTAATTTTTTAACCTTATGTTGCAGATAATTTCACATTAATAAGAAGATTTGAGCTCATCTTGACTATTTGGGAATGGAATACCCATCTAAATAAATGGATGCTAGATAGTTTCTTTTCTTGATTGTTTAAGTATTTCTGGTTGGATTCATATTAAAAATGAATCCCTAAATGTTCAAATAGAGTTTATTCATGTGTAGTTGGACTTTATTATCTACTATGGTTCCAATTCATGTAAAATGAGATCTTTTAAGAAGGTTGTAGTGTGTTTAAGGATTGTTTTTGCACCTTGCTTAATTCTGACTAGTTTATGTTAGGCCATTCTTTTAAGAAAACAAAAAAAAACAAAGAATCATGCCTGAAAGATTTAGTTTATTGTGATAAATTTAAAATTTTACATATGACCATAGTTTATTGTGATAAGTTCTAGATTCTACATGTGACCATTTCTGTAAAGACCTTTATTTTTTTAGAAACTGGTTAAGTCATTAAACAAGTGATTGAGGTTGCAAATTAATTGAAGATTTTGGTTTTAGAGTAAAATGGGCTAGACGTGTAATTTAGCACAAGTGGGTCACCTGTGCTAATCTGCAGCCGATGGCCATTGATTTTTCAACTTGTGTCATTCCAGAAGCCCAATAATGGGCCGAAGTTGGTTCTTCCCCAACATGCCCAATGCCTTTTAAAAGTTTATTTAGCCATTTTTCTTTTTAAGTCACTGCTGGCCCATTTCCCTTTTAGTAATGTGCTAGACTAACTTCTATAAACAACTGGCCCAATTGATTAAAAGTCATGTTTTCTCAAATAGATTAAGTAAAAGTGGTACTTTCTCTTAGTAATAGTAAATTAATAATTTAATCACCTCCTTAATAAATAATTTAAACGCTAGGCAACTAGTAGGTGCGTTTTAACTTTTCCATTCACGGACTCGCTTGCGTAGTGTGATATTAACTTTTAACATTTTAATGCAATAACCTCATACTATTTCTATTAGCTTTAATTAATTTCTGATTTTATTAGTTCTTTTGCTAAAATCGCGGATTCGCTTGCATAGCACGATACCTAATATCTTAGTAATTTTTTTTAAGTGTAGTAACTTTTTCAAAAGTAATAATGAACTAACGGTCCTTGTCGTAACTGTGGATTCGCTTGCGTAGCGCTGTTATGATAAAATTAATTAATTTCGTCTCGATCACGCATTTACTTGCGTAGTGTGGTTATGACGTATTATTATTCAAAAAATTTCTTTAATGCATAATCCAGATATAAAAGTGGTCAGGCAAAAAATATAAAAGGCATATAAATCTCAATTTCCAAAATTAATTCAAGCCAAATTTAAGTCAATAAAGCGATCGTGCTAGAAACACGGGACTCGGGGAATGCCTTACACCTTCTCCCTGGTCAATAGAATTCCTTATCCGGACTTTATTTTCGCAGGCCAATAATAAAAGAGTCAAACCTTCCTTTGACTAGGGATTCAAATAAAAGGTGACTTGGAACACCAAAAATCAATTCCAAGTGGCGACTCTGAATAACAAAAATAATCCCTATTTCAAAATTGTCACTTTAATTAGAAAAACTCTTTAACCCACAATCCATAACACATATATTCTTTTGGGGGATAAAAAAGGAGTGTGACAGCTCTGGCGACTCTGCTGGGGACAACCAGAATTCGAGCTTGTACATGTGGACTTTTTATTTGGCTTCATTAATTTTTTTATATATTGTGATTTATTTGTGCCTAATGTGCTACTTATTCACTTTTTACGGCTTTGATATTGTTGAACTGTACATATAAATTGTCTTCTCACGCACCCCCTCTGAGTTTTCTTGAAATTAAAAATTGGGCATTTGCTTGACATAGCCCACGTTCTTTGAGATAGCTGAGGTGCTTGTCACCCAGTCAATGATTTTAGTCACACATGTTTTAGGCTGGGGGCACCACCAGTTAAGCCGGAAAGCAATACTACCGGTATACTGACCCTCCTCGGCTCAAGTTGTCCGCTCGAGTAAGCCAGTCTAGATACATTCTCCACTAGGATTTAAACTTATAAGAACAAACCTCATGCCGGATATCCCTAGTAGGTTCGATTATTTGCATCACGTGCATTTAACTTAGCGAAACTCGATATAGGGGTCGGGTCCGTATAAGACAGGTATCATCTTTGAGACCATCATGTCCACTTATGTGCTACTTGTTACATCATTTGGAAGGCTTGCTTGCGTTGTTGACCGGCTTTAGAAAATAGTTGAGCAGAATTATAAAAAAGAAAAAAAATCATTCTCCTAGTTTAGTAAAAATAATCCTTTTTTTTTTCTAAGATTTTTTTTTGTAGTCTGGCAAGAGGTGTAAAGATAAATTTTCGTAAAAAATCAAAAGAGAAAAATACTCAGTTTCACCGAACTACGCGGATTTGATTCTCACCGGATGTGAGATACGTAGAAAACCTTTATCGGGTCCAACTCACAATTTAAAAAAAATCCAAAAATATTTCCTTTACTTCCTTCGGTAGAAAGTCATTCTTTTAGACTACAATTTTCAAAAATTCAAAAAAATATTTTCCTTTACTTCCTTCTTTATGAAAGTATTTCTTTTGGACCCCAATTTTCAAAAATCCAAAAGTATTTTCTTTTACTTCATACTTTAGAAAAGTCTTTCTTTGAGTCCCCAATTTAAAAAAAATCCAAAATATTTTCTTTTAATTTCTTCTAAAAACCAAAAAAAAAAATATTTTCATTACTCTTTAGAATTTTTTTTCTTTTGAAAGTTGAAAAGAAAATTCAAGATTCAAAAGAAATTTTCTTTAGAAGTCTTTCTTTCATAATTTTAACATAAAAGTCCAAAAATCTAAAAATATTTTTTTTTTCGAAATTCAACGAAAAAAAGAATGAAAAAAAAATCGAAATCAAAAATATTTTCTTTCTCCTTTATATGTCCTTCTTTCGAAAATTAAAAACGAAAGAATCCAAAATTCAAAAAAAAGAGTTAGTTTATTTTCTTTATTCCTGATCTTCCCGAACTACACAAGATCTGATTCATGTTCTCACGTGATACGTAGACAACTACCATCTAGTTCAACCCACATTTTTCAAAAAAGAAAAAAAATAAGAGCTTAAAATTCCACATGTGCATGAAATATTCCTGAAAAAGGCTATTTTTGGTCACTTTTTACTCCTTTACCCTCGTATTCTGGCCATTTTGCCAAGACAACCTTAAAATCTTCCTCGGAAGTGCTGAAGGGTCGTTTTTTTTGTAAAATAGCTATTTTGTCCACCTTTTGTTCGCTTTTTACCATTTTGCCTTTATGACCGGCCATTTTTGTCGAGATTGCTTAAAACCTTCTGCAGAAGTGCCGAGAGACTATTTTCGTAAAAAATAACCATCTTATCTAGTTTTGTCTTGTTATATATGCCGAGACAGCCTTTGAACCTCTCTCGAGAGTACCGAAGGGGCGTTTTCGTTAAAGTAGCCATTTTGTTTATTTTGCCTATTTTATTTTTTATTATTATATTTGGCTCCATGCTTAGCTGTTTTTACCGAGAAATTCTTTAAGCCTTTTGTGAAAGAATCAAAAGGCCGTTTTCATAATAGTCATTTCCCTACTTTTTGTGTCTGCTAATTTCAAAAATAGTAAATAGATCGAGTCCTAAATGACGTTTTTTTTTAAAGTAAAAAATAAATAAATAAAAAGGAATAATCAGAATTTCATATAGCTTAGGAAAGTCCTGACCACTTTTTATCTTATTCTTACGTTCATCATGAATTTTCCATAAAGAAGCAATCAGAAAAGGGTAAGGGACGAGACACCTCCTATGTTCTTGATAAGAGATAAGACCCCGAGTAGTCTCTGTAATTGGTGGGCTAGTTTTGCGACATAGGAACAGAATCAATTATTTAAGCACCTCAAGTTCCTCACAAACATCATGGGCATTAAGCCTAACAGAGATTTAATCGAGGCTCTAGTAGGTTTTTGGGACCCCCTGAACAACGTCTTCAGTTTCAAAGATTATGACGCCTACACTGGAAGAATTAGGTGGGTTTACCGGATTAGGGAGGAACCTTCGTGGGAAAAATCCTGCTGCTCCGAGAAAAGTTGGTGTGAACAAAATTTTGAAAAAGTTATGCCTCCATCGAATTCCAATGGGTTGCCTGGATGAAGGTTGGGTTCCGTTGGAATATCTCTATGACATATTTGGGGACGAGAAAAGGTTTGAAAACTTCTCGGGCAAGGAATTCGTCAAACAATTAAGTTACGACGCATGGAGAGAGTTGAGAATCTTCGCATTCATGATATCATTTCTGGGGATCATGGTCTTTCCAGACCATGGTGGGCGCATCAAAATTTGATTAGTTGTTGTAGTCTCATTTTTGCAAAGTAGCGAGGATCACACCATTCTTCCCATGATTCTGGAAGATATTTTTCGAGTTTTGACCCGCTGCCAAGAGGGTGAATATTACTTCGAGGGATGCAACATTCTGATGCAGATGTGGTTCGTAGAGAACCTTTATCATCATCCAATAGTAATAAATTTCAATAATAATTGGCTGAATTACATTGGATGTCACCCAGACAGGGCCGCAAGTTGTAATCTTCCAGAGGGGGTGAGGGCTTGCCGGACATTGCTCGGTTCATTGAGTGCTGATAGAATCACTTGGAACTATTATAGGTTCCCTTCTGCTAGGGTCATGCATCGTCCGTTCTTCATACTCATGGGTTTCAGAGGTTTCCAACCCTACGCGTCATGCGCCAGCTAGGAAGAGAGCAAAAGAGGCCTCCGACTGAGGACGTGCGTCTGTTCGTGTGGGAATTCAAGGTAGAGGAACCTCCAAGGGAGTCATAGGCACAAGAGGTTTGGTTTGGTGGTCAATTTTCTGATTTGGACAAGATGGTAGTTGATCGTGAACGTGGGGAGGTAATCCTCGCATACCTTGAGTGGTTTCACAACTAGGCTATCCTGGACCAAAGGCCAAAAAGATCCATACGGCATGAGGTTGATTGGAAAGAGGAGATCGAGGCCAGAGTTAGAGAAACCAGAAGGGAAGTAACACTAGAGTTCCAATCCTGTATTGACATTTTACAAGAAGATAAAGGCATTCTGGAGACAGCCATGGACATACAACGGGTTGATTTCGAGCGGGAAAAGGATAAATGGGTACAAGAGAGGCGAGCACTCAAAACTCAAATTAGGCAGAAAAAAGTGATCACTACCGCTCAACAACAGGAAGAAAGAGAAGCCCAGTTCAAGGTGGTCTGTGATCATGAGCGCAGAGGTTTTGTCCGTTAATACAAGGTCTGAGAGATCATATAGGGGGAGTTGAGTCAAGAAAGGAGCGCCAGATCGCGGAGTTTGAAATATAAAGACATCACTATCAAAGTACGATCAATCGGTTGGAGGGGGAGTCACTGGAAATTTGGCGCCAAAGAGATATGGCCTTGGAGCGCGAGCGTGATGCACTGGATCTAGCTGAGACCCGTGGTCAACAAAATCAAGAGTTTCACTTGGCTCAAGAACACATTAAGGGAAAGATCCTCGAGGTAGCCACATATACCTCCCGAGCTTGCAGGATTTGTCAGGGAATGACGCACGAACGATTTGTTGAAGTATCATTGAACGTCGCCCGTCACATATCTGCAGATTTAGAGAGGATATACCGCGACGTTGGGGGTCAGCCGCAGGAATAAGCTCCATGACTACAATAATTCTGGTGGATTCTCTTGAAGAATTTTAGATCTTCTTTTAGCTGGCAGTCCATTTTGACTGTTCCTTTGTGGTCTTTGAGTATGTAAGAGTCTTTTGTTGTTTTGAGTCTTGTTATTTTGCCCTTTGTCTTAAAAAGTCTGTTTGAGTCAAGTCTGGTCTTGTTTAAATGGTTATCTTTATGTAATTCTTTTTATTGAGTCTTATATCAAAAAAATGAAAATCAATGAAAAAGATTTTGTTTTAGAAAAAAAAATCGAAAATGAACCAAAAAATGTTTGTTTTGTACAAAAAAAAAGAAAAAAAAAGAGTCGTGTCCCTGAACTATGTAATGATCTGATTCATGTGGTGACATGATATGTAGGCAACCCCTAAAATGTTCGATCGAAATATTTCTATAAGAGAACAAAATGAGGTGGTTGAGAAGAAAAGCAAAAAAAAATATGAGAGAAAAATAAAATAAAATAAAAATTGAGAGAGTTAATAAGCAGCAGCCTTATAAGCCGGGATGAAACATGAAGCCTTCCAAAAGCATGTTATAAATGATGACAATGTTAGGAACATGTCATATTATTTATATATGTAAAATGCTTAACCCTAACACGTTTGTTGTGTCTTATATAGTAAGCTTAAGGTGGTTGGTTTGTGGTGAAACTAGCAATACATCATTACTTCACCAGATCTAAAGGAAAGGTACCGATGGCTAATAATGATGAAATTGAGTTGGTCAGTGATGACCCCCACTGTCATTCAGTTGAGCAAGAGTCGAAGGAAGTAAGAAGATTAAAACAACAACTATCTGATGTATATCAGGATTGGGTCTCCGGTCAGCCTCCGCCCCAGGGTCCCTCAGAAGGAACTTCTACTGTACACCTGGCTACTCAACCATCGCTCTACGCAACGAGCGATCACATTCTACCACCAGGGTATGTGCCAAACTACAACTTCCATGCCACGCCTGGAACCTCCAATGTGCGACCTCCAGCCGCACCAGTCAGGAACACCCCTATTGTCGTGTCTGGCGCGCCGGTATATACAATCCCGCCACCACCTCCTGTGACTAGGACAAACAACGAACCACCATATCATGCTTGTGATGGCCAATACTACTCTCCAAATATGGCTTTCAGGGTCTCGACTCCATACAACCAGACTCCTCACTACGAGTCCCCAGTGGAAAATGAAAAGTCGGCCAAGACAGTTGAGCCATATGAGATGGCCAAGAAGATGAAAAGTCTTGAACAAAACATAACGAACATACAAAGACTAGGTGGTCACAAAAGTGTATCTTTCAGTGATCTATGCATGTTCCCTCACATCCATTTGCCACCAGGGTTCAAGACCCCAAAACTTGAGAAGTATGATGGACACGGCGACCCCATCGCCCACTTGAAAAGGTACTGCAACCAGCTGAGGGGTACAGGTGGAAAAGAAAAATTGCTGATGGATTATTTTGGGGAAAGTCTTGCGGGGGTAGCTTCAGAATGGTTCATCGGCATAGATATCTCTCACTAGCATGTCTGGGACGACATGGCTCAGACCTTCATCAAAAAATTCCAGTACAACATAGATATTGCACCAGATCGCAATTCCCTGTCCAATATGAAGAAGAAGCCGACTGAAAGCTTTAGGGAGTATGCAATAAAATGGAGGGAGCAAGCGGCTAGATTCAAGCCACCCATGGACAACCATGAGTTGATCGCTATTTTTTTTGGAGGCTGAAGAACCTGATTACTTTCAGAACATGATGTCCGCGATGGGTAGACCTTTTGCAGAAGAAATCAAAATAGGGAAAATGGTCAAAAATGGCCTCAAGACTGGCAGAATTGTAAGTCAAGCTGCTCTCAAATCCACTACTCAAGTTATCCAAAATGGGTTTGGAAGTTTTGGCAAATAGAAAAAAGAGAGATTAAGGGTCCATGGTGACTTCGGGATCCGGGGAAGTTTTAAAAGGGGCATCGCACCCTTATGCGCAAGTTCATCAGGGGCAATCCAACTACCCTCAACATTATTATCCTCCACCAATTCCTCAATATTCTATGGGCCCACAACCGTATACAGTGTTCAATGCTCAATACTATGCTCGGCCTCGCAATCAGCAAGTACGGACACCGGCTCCAAGGATCCTCCGGCCTCAGCAACAAAATTTTCGGGCACCTTACAATGCTCGTCCCAGGCAAGATTATGGTCGAGAGTAGAGGCCGGAGGAAAAATTCACTCCACTGGTTGAATCATACTCTAGTTTATTCTAGAAGTTGAAGCAAATAGGCATGATCGGACCCATCTCTCCCCACTATATGCATCCTGATTCACATGGATTTCAAGCAAATGCTAGATGTGAATATCATTTAGGTGCCCTGGGACATAGCACTGATGACTGTCGGACTCTGAAAAGAGCCATAGAAAGACTAATTGCTGAAAAACTGATTGTAATGACAAATGATGAAGGCCTTCCTAATGTGACCAACAACCCCTTGCCAGTACATAATGATGTTCATTTTGTGGGAATGATTGGCTGAGATCAAGAAGGCAAGACGGTTGGTCGAGCGGAAATGACAGTAGAACTAATGCAAGAGGGAACCAAATTGGAAGTCAGTCCAAGCCGAGACGTTCCATTGATTGTGAAAGGTGCCCCGAGCTTAGAAAAGGTAACTTTATTTGTTCCCAAGGTCTCGAGATTGGAAGTTCGCTCAAGTGTTCTAAGCCTAAAGTTGTATGTACTTGGAGGCTACCCCAACACAAAGCATAATCAGGGTGGTATGAAGGCTATAACAGAGCCGGTCATGATCAAACCTGCCGTGCAACCCCCTGTGACAAACACGAAAACCATTCCTTGGAACTACAACAAAACTGTGATGACCTACAAAGGCAAGGAAATCATAGAAGAAGTGGGGGAAACTGGAGGTTTGACTCGATCGGGGAGGTGTAACTCTCCAGAAGAGTTGAGGAAGGCCAAGATAATCAGAGAAAGCCAATTGCCAATAAAGAAACCAGTCACTAAAGAAGAGGCAGAAGATTTTTTGAAGAAGATGAAAGTTCAGGATTACTAAATCATTGACCAGCTGAGAAAGACTTCTGCCCAAATTTCTCTACTATCTCTGCTCATACATTCGAAAGAGCATGCTCATGTGCTAATCAAGATCCTGAACGAGGCACATGTCTCAGAGAAGACAACAGTGAATCAGTTAGAGAAGATGGCTAACAGATTTTTTGAGGTGAACATAATCATCTTTACTTATGATGAACTCCCCGAAAAAGGAGCCGGGAACAATAGGGCCTTGCACTTGACTGTTAAATGTGAGGGTCACTACGTGAAGCGAGTCATGGTTGATGGAGGCTGGAGCGTAGATGTATTCCCTCTATCCACCTTGCAAAGCATGAAGATCAATACAGACAGAATCCGACCCAGCAATGTCTGTATCCGGGCTTTTGATGGCTCAGCGAGAGATACCATTGGAGAGATCAACCTCACCATGATGGTTGGGCCGGTTGACTTCGAAATTGTANTGCATCAAATGCTCAAATTCGAACATGACAGGCAAGAAATTATTGTTCATGGGGAAGACGAGTCGTCCATTTATAAAGACCCGTTAATCCCCTGTATTGAGGCCAAGGAAGGGTGTGAGTCCATTGTCTATCAGGCTTTTGAAGTGGTTGTTGTGGGCCATGTTGAGGAAGGAAGGCCCATTCTGCATCCTCGTCATTTCGTCACATCTGTAATGGTGGCGGCACTCATGCTGAGACAAGGTTATGAGCCAGGAAAAGGCTTGGGGGCATTATTGCAAGAAATTTCAGAGCCCATTTCTCCGTTCAGTAACCAGGGTACTTTCAGTTTAGGCTTCAGGCCGACACAAGCAGACGAAGACAAAGCCAAACAACGCAAAAAGCACGGATGGGTCTTGTAACAACCTATCCCTCACATTTTCTACACTTTTGTCAAGACACGACTCCAAGAAGGTCAACATTCCTCGGCGCAGGAAAACATTGATGAAATTTGCCATGGATTCAGCTAGATGTTTTCTGAAGTGAATATGATCCAGTCTGGTGAAGGCACTAGTCGTGCCGATGTGCAACTAATTGGCCCAGATACCATGCTCAACAATTGGGAAGCAACTCCTCTCCCCACAAGGAAGGAGTCTTGGTAGTTTGCTTTTGCAGTTTCTTTTTTGTATTTTGGGTTACTTTCAGGGTTGTAATCCAAACATCTCAGTATGATTGTTTTGTTTTGATGTTAACCCTTCTATCCTTTCGAATTCAATGAAATGCAGTTCAGTTTCATATTAAATTTTGTATATTTTCCTTTTCCTAATTCCAGTCATTTTGTTTCCATTTCAGTTTCGTTAATGTCGGCTTTAATAACATGACATGCATGCGAAATTCACGCCCAGATCTTAAAAAGCTGTCTAATTTCAAAATAATGCGTCAAGAGGTTCAATATGACGAAGATGAGGCTGTTGAGGAAATAACAAGAGAGTTGGAACAATTTGAAAATAAGCCTAAGCCCAACATCAATGAAACTGAGTCCATTAGTATCGGAAGTCACGAAGAAGTTAGAGAAACAAAGATAAGCATTCACGCTGAACAAAAAAACAAAGATTCCTTGATTCAACTTTTATTTGAATACAGAGACGTGTTTGCTTGGTCTTATGATGATATGCCGGGTTTAAGTGTTGATCTAGTGGTTCATAAGCTTCCCATGTATCCTGATTCNAAAACCAGAGATTCCTTGATTCAACTCTTATTTGAATACAGAGATGTGTTTGCTTGGTCATATGATGATATGCCGGGTTTAAGTGCTGACCTAGTGGTTCATAAGCTTCCCACGTATCCTGATTTTCCACCAATCCAACAAAAGCAACGAAAATTTAAAACGGACATGAGCGACAAAATCAAAGAGGAAATAATGAAGCAGTTGAGCGCCAACGTGGTCAGAGCTGTCCGATACACCACTTGGGTGGAAAATGTTGTGCATGTTCCAAAGAAGGATGGAAAAACTAGAGTCTGTGTTGACTACAGAGACCTGAACAAAGCAAGTCCGAAGGATAATTTTCCTTTGCCAAACATCCACATTCCTGTAGATAATTGCAAAGCATGAGATACAATCGTTCGTGGATTGATATGTTGGGTACCACCAGATTCTAATGGATGAGGATGACGCAGAAAAGACCGCTTTCACCACTCCAAGGGGTACTTATTGTTACAGGGTCATGCCATGCGGTTTGAAGAATACAAGGGAAACTTACATGAGGGCCATGACCACCATTTTCCACGACATGATGCACAAAGAGATAGAAGTATATGTCGATGATGTCATCATAAAATCAAAGACACAAGTTGATCACGTGCGCAATTTGAAAAAGTTCTTCGAACGGCTTCGAAGGTATGACCTTAAGGTTAATCCAGCCAAGTGTGCATTTGGGGTTCCATCTAGGAAACTCTTTGGTTTTATGGTCAGCCGGAGAGGCATCGAATTGGATCCATCTAAGATAAAGTCCATTCGATATTTGCCATCCCCGAAGAATAAAAAGGAAGTCATGATTTTGCTCGGGAGGTTGAACTACATCAGTAGGTTCATTGCTCAGCTCACAACCACGTGTGAGCCCATCTTTAAATTGTTGAAAAAGGATGCTGCTATCAAGTGGACGGACGATTGACAAAAATCTTTTGATAGGATCAAAGACTATCTGTCAAAAACCCCTGTACTAGTCCCACCTGAACTTGGTAGGACTTTGTTTTTATATCTATCGGTGATGGATAATTCCTATGGATGCATTCTGGGGAAACATGATGCAACAGGAAAAAAAGAACAGGCAATCTACTATTTGAGCAAGAAGTTCACCAATTATGAGGTTAAGTACACCCTTTTAGAAAGGACGTGTTGTGCCTTGACTTGGGTTGCTCAGAAGTTGAGGCATTATATCCTAGCCTACACCACTTACCTCATATCCAGAATAGGTCCTTTGAAGTACATCTTTTAAAAGCCGATGCCCACTGGCAGGCTAGCAAAATGGCAAATTCTGCTATGAAAGTTCAACATTGTCTATGTCACTCGCACCGCAATGAAAGCACAAGCTTTGGCAGATCATTTAGAAGAGAATCCAGTTGATGATGATTACAAGCCACTGAGCACATACTTCCCAGACGAAGAGGTCAACTCAATGCACGAAGTAGTTCCGGACAATAGCCAGGTATGGAAAATGTATTTTGATGGGGCTGTCAATATCAAAGGACTTGGGATCGGGGAAATACTTATCTCGCCTATCGGACAACATTACCCTGCAATGGCCCAACTCCGTTTCTTTTGTACCAATAATACGGCAGAATACGAAGCTTGTATCATGGGTCTGAAAATGGCCCTCGATCTGGATGTGCATGAACTATTGGTTATGGGAGATTCTAATTTGCTTATCCGGCAAGCCCAAGGAGAATGGGAGACTCGAGACATCAAGCTTATTCCATACAGACAATGTGTGCAAGAACTGAGAAAAATATTCAAATCCATTGAGTTCAGGTACATTCCAGGTTTCACAACAAACTAGCCGACGCCTTGGCTACCTTAGCCTCGATGATCCCTTATCCAGGTAACACTCATATTGATCCATTGGAAATCCAAGTTTGGAATCAACACAATTATTGCAATACTATTGAGACAGAACCAGATGGTGAGCCATGGTATCATGACATAAAATGATTCCTAAAAACAAAGGAATACCTAGAGCATGCCAATGCAGATCAAAAAAGAACTATAAGGCGGCTCGCCGGCGGTTTCTTCCTGAAGGGTAAATTTTGTACAAAAGGACCTCATATTTGAACTTGTTGAGATGCATAGATGCCACAGAAGCTGAGCGGATCATGAGTGAAGTGCATTCGGGGGCATGCGGACCGCACATGAATCGATATGTTTTGGCGAATAAAATTCTTCGGGCAGGGTATTATTGGCTTACTATGGAGCGAGATTGCTTCAGTTTTGTTTGCAAGTGTCACCAATGCCAGATTCATGGTGACCTAATTCACTCGCCACCTTCAAACTTGCATCCGATGTCCTCTCCTTGGCCTTTCATTTTTGGGGGAATGGATGTTATTGGGCCAATCGAGCCAAAGGCTTCAAATAGGCATAGATTCATTTTGGTTAGAATTGATTACTTCACCAAGTGGGTGGAGGCCATCACTTTCAAAGTAGTCACCAAGAAAGCAATGGTAGACTTTGTTCATTCCAACATCATCTGTCATTTTGGTATCCCAAAGAGCATTATCACTGACAATGCAACCAATCTAAATAGTAATTTGATGAAGGAGGTATGCGAGAAATTTAAAATTATGCATCGCCATTCTACCCCTTACCGGCCAAAATCCAATGGATTCGTTGAAGCGGCGAACAAGAACATCAAGAATATTCTTAGGAAAATGATCCAAAGTTCCAAACAATGGCATGAAAAGTTGCCTTTTGCTCTTTTAGGATACCGCACAACTGCTCGCACATCTGTTGGTGCAACTCCTTATCTGTTGGTATATGGAACGGAAGCTGTAATACCCCCTGATGTCGAAATTCTCTCTCTTCGGATCATTGCAGAGTCGGAGATTGAAGATACCGAATTGGTAAAGACCCGATTAGAAAAACTAATGCTGATTGATGAAAAATGGCTAGCAGCAATGTGCTTCGTCCAGTTATACCAGCAAAGAATGGCACGCTCTTACAACAAGAAAGTGCGTCCAAGGCCCTTCGAGGTGGGACAACTCATTCTAAAATGCATTCTTCCACACCAAGTAGAAGCTAAAGGAAAGTTCGCCCCAAAATGGCGAGGACCCTAAATCATCAAGAAAGTGTTACCAATAGGGCCTTGCACTTGGTAGATGAAGAAGGAAGGGTACCATGCATGACTATTAACGCAGATACAGTCAAAAGATATTATGTCTGATGTATACCCACTATGGAACTTTCATGCACGATTTTCTAAGAATCGAGATGACGAAGGATATCATTGCTCGTTGTTCCAAAGAGGTCTCACCCTCTTGTTAACCCTTTTGAGATGTATTTTTCTTCTTTATTTTCCGTTTTTTGGAACTTGTGTACTTGCAACAAAAAAAAGAAAAAAAGAAAAGAAGCCAAACAACAAATATTCTGAGTCATTTAACTACGTCCAGCCTGATTCTGAAAGGATACGTAGGTAGTCTTACCCTGGGTTCGGTCCCATCACAACAAAAAATCCATATTCCCAATACTCCAAAACTGGGGCAGAAGTCTGTTTTATTTTACGATTTTTCTGTAGAAACGGTTCCTAAAGTTGTAATTCAGTTCAAGGTTCTTTTCGTCTTCTCCTTGTTAAGAACTTCTAATCAATATTTGAAAATATTTGAAGTCCCCATGCCAGGGTCATTGGGAAACCTTCTGCATGTCGTATCTCAGTTTAAAAAAAAAGAACAAATGAGAGAGTCTTATTGGTGAAAACCTGTATGGGCACTGTAAGGCGACGATGAGCAGAGAAAGGAGAGAGTCTTATTGGTGAAAATCCAAATGGGCACCATAAGGCGACGGTGAGTAGAGAAATGAGAGAGGTCAGTTAGCAAAAACCCGCAAAGGGCGCTACTAGCCAAACGAGGGTTTTTGAATACTCTGGCATGACCACAACCCAAGACAGTTTCAAGATGAATATTTGCGGTGGATTTTGATAAATTAGACAGCTTAGACGGATCAGGCGTCCAGTCCAAAATACATGTTATGATTCATTGAAGTCGGCACATACTTCCAGATAAGTCTCCCTATTCCTTTCCCCGAAAGGGACATCTTTTTTTTAAGCACAGTTCTTTTTCACCTTCAATTATTCTTTTATTGTTATCCATAATTTTTCCTTGAGTCCCATTCGGTCTAATCTTGCATCAAAAACGAAGAAAAGAAATGGCTGCAAAACTGGCTATAATTTCCCCGTAATATCGAGCACAATTTGCGGCATATATGGCACTGACGAAAGGCAGAATCCATCTGTGATCTCATTCGATAAGGCGAACAAAGTGCCTCAAAGAAGAAACTGAAAAGGTCACCTAAGCGGGACCTGCTTCATGAGAAAAGTTGATAAGCACTACGAACAGAAACTGGTACTGAGTGCAAGACAACTGAGTTTGATTTTAAAGGGAAAAATTAAATTGCCTTAGGGACAAGGGTTAGCGGTACCATGGATATCCGAGTATGAAACAGCCTGGGGAAACACCGGAAAACAAGGTCTCCAGAATGCAAAATAGAGTATCCGAGCACCTCGGTACCACACTGATAGAATCACCTCTTCAACAGTGGAGTTGCCGTGAATTCAAAATGCAACAGGGCATCAAGGCCACAAACCAACTACCACTTTGAAAACTCATAAATTTTTCCTTGTTTGAAGCGGGAACAAAGAAGTGCAGAATGTCGATTCTCAAAGGACAACCCCAAACATAAGCTCCTTCAAATCACCATTTTCTTTTTTTTCAGCATGCATCACTACTGTCTATACCTCCCATTTTCGTAGCTTAACTCAGGTAGAACCATTTCGCCTAGGGGGATCCAGCTCATAGCTATTGGTAGAAGTACTCTTCACTCAGGATGTTTCACGTAGCTTAACTCAGGTAGAACCATTTCGCCTAGGGGGATCCAGCTCATGGTTCTGGGTAGAAGTACTCTTCACTCAGGATGTTTCACGTAGATTAACTCAGGTAGAACCACTTCACCTAGGGGGATCCAGCTCATGGTTCCGTGTAGAAGTACTCTTCACTCGGGATGTTTCACGTAGCTTAACTCAGGTAGAACCTTTTCGCCTAGGGGTATCCAGCTCATGGTTCCGGGTAGAAGTACTCTTCACTCAGGATGTTTCACGTAGCTTAACTCAGGTAGAACCTTTTCGCCTAGGGGTATCCAGCTCATGGTTCCGGGTAGAAGTACTCTTCACTCAGGATGTTTCACGTAGCTTAACTCAGGTAGAACCTTTTCGCCTAGGGGTATCCAGCTCATGGTTCCGGGTAGAAGTACTCTTCACTCAGGATGTTTCACGTAGCTTAACTCAGGTAGAACCTTTTCGCCTAGGGGTATCCAGCTCATGGTTCCGGGTAGAAGTACTCTTCACTCAGGATGTTTCACGTAGCTTAACTCAGGTAGAACCTTTTCGCCTAGGGGTATCCAGCTCATGGTTCCGGGTAGAAGTACTCTTCACTCAGGATGTTTCACGTAGCTTAACTCAGGTAGAACCTTTTCGCCTAGGGGTATCCAGCTCATGGTTCCGGGTAGAAGTACTCTTCACTCAGGATGTTTCACGTAGCTTAACTCAGGTAGAACCTTTTCGCCTAGGGGTATCCAGCTCATGGTTCCGGGTAGAAGTACTCTTCACTCAGGATGTTTCACGTAGCTTAACTCAGGTAGGACCATTTCTCCTAGGGGGATCCAGCTCATGATTCCAGGTAGAAGTACTCTTCGCTCAGGATGTTTCACGTAGCTTGACTCAGGTAGAACCTTTTCACCCAGGGGGATCCAGCTCATAGTTCTGGGTAGAAGTACCCTTTACTCAGGATGTTTCACGTAGCTTAACTCACATAGAACCTTTTCACCCAGGGGGATCCAGCTCATAGTTACGGTAGAAGTACTCTTCGCTCAAAATGTTTCACATAGTTTAACTCGGGTAGAATCGTTTCGCCTAGGGGGATATTTTTGGGAACAAGTAATCTTCGCTCAGGCTTGTCATACGTTAGCTAACTCAGGTAGAAACCTCTTTGCCTAGATGGATTCAGCACTTTATCAGTAATACAGGGCACCAACTCCTGGTTACATTCCTTTTTGGTGATACAGGGTGCCAACCCCTGGTTACAGTTTTCTTTAGTAATACAGGGTTCCAACCCCCTGTTACATTCCTTTCCAGTAATACAGGGTACCAATCCATGGTCACTTTCCCTTTTAGTAATACAGGGTACCAACCCCTGGTTACATTCCTCTTCAGTGATACAGGGTACCAAACCCTGGTTACATTTTGTTCTACATTCCTCTTCAGTGATACAAAGTACTAACCTCTGGTTACAATTTCTTCCTAGTAATACTGGGTACCAACCCCTAGTTACATTCTTTTCCAGTAATACAGGGTGCCAACCCCTGGTTACATTTCCTTCCAGTAATACAGAGTACTAAACCCTGGTTACATTCTTCTTCAGTGATACAGGGTACCAACCCCGGGTTATATCTTCTTCTAGTAATACAGCGTACCAACCCCTGCTTACATTCTTTCCTAGTGATACAGGGTGCCAACCCCTGGTTACTTTCCCTTTCAATAATACAGGGTACCATCCCCTGGTTACTTTCCCTTTCAGTAATACAGGGTACCAACCCTTGGTTACCTATCCTTTTGGTAACGTAGGGTACACAATCCCTCGTTACAAATTTTATCTCTTGTAGTTTGTTTATACTACTGTTTCTATGTGCCTTTCAATAAATCATATAGTTTATAGCTTTCTCTGATAACTCACAAAATTTTCCTAGTCCAAACTGGGGCAGAATTTTTTTTTTTCGTTTTGTTCGTCTTTGATGGATTTGCAAACCCTGCCGTAGAGCACAGGAGGTTAAAGCTTGTGGTTTCAGTTTCTCATCAGAATAAAGAAGTCTTTCGATCACAGGATAGTTGGAGTCAACTTTGACAATGTGTCAGCAACCCACCTTCTCAAGATTCATCTTCTCAAATTCTGATCCAGAAAGAAAGCAATCGAGATTGAGTCATAATCTTTTCTTCAAGGAGAATCAAGATCCAATCTAAGGTCAACACAAGCGAGCAAGTCAAGAATCAAGATTTGACTCCAGAAGACACATAAATAGGAATTTTGTAACTCTTAACTTGTAGAAATATGTAGTTCTCTTCTTCTTTTGATGTAAGCAGCAAGTAACAGTAACAACAACAACAACAGCAACAGTCTTAACTCCAGTGTCCGGTAGTCCCAGCTACCAAATTTTTCTAGAACTACACTGACCTGATTCCTTTATAGCCAAGGATATGTAGGCAACCTCAGAAGCAAGATTCAGTCACAATTTTTAAAAAAAATGCTTTCATTAGAGTCATATGTGAGCAAAATTAGTCATGACATTCACTATCTTTGCACAAAAACTCTTCATGTTCTCGAGCAAAGAGGGGCAGCTGTAAATGCCTAAATTTAGATTTTTTTTTATGTGTATATGTGTAGGATTTAAGAATTGTTACTTAAATAAAAGAAAATAAGAATGGGGCTAAGTTGTGTTTTTAAATGAGTTGGGCCAAAATTGGCCAAAATTGGAGCCCAACACCCCATAACCCGGTCCATTAGATGGCTGGCCAAGAAAGAGCTCAAAACGACGTAGTCTTGCCTTGAAACTACGTCGTTTCACTTAAGTGAAACCAAAACCTAATCTCACCCATCCATTCCCGCATGATCCAACGGTCCTTATCTATCTCCCACCCAAGTATAAAAAGGCTAAAATCCCCAAAAAATTTCCCCATTTCTCTTATTACTCTCCCCCTTTATTCTTCTTCTCTCTTCTTTTTTCTCCTCTCTAACCGCTCCCTCACTACCGCCGTCGAAAATCGCCCACCGGCGGCGGCCGTCGTCCAAACCACCCCAAAATTTCACTCTTTCTTCCTCTCAACCTCCTCTCCATGAATCCAAACCCCAAATCCTTTAAATCCCTCTCAATCCCCGTAAATCTAAGCCTAACCAAAACCTAGCCGCCGTCTACCACTTCTAAACCCTACAAAAATCACACCACCGGCCTCCTCTCACTCTCCTCTTCTCCGTTCCACGCCCCAAAACCTTCAAACCCCTCCAAAATTTGGCAAGTTTTGGCCATCCACCTCGATGCCTCCTCACTGCCACCGCCAAGCCTCCGTCCAACATATACACAACCCCTTAGTCCCTCTCTCTCTCTGACACAGTGCTGGACTCAACTTGGTTCGCCAGAGTTTGTATTTTTTGGCATTTGTCATCTAGAAAAAGGGGCGTGGAGGTCGATTCGCCATCGAGTTGTGTTGTACTACTGCTTTGACGCTTTAGCGTTTAGGTAAAATCCTAATCCCTCCTCTAAGTTTCTAATTTTCTATTTACCCGTCGTTTGTTTGTAGTGATGTTATTGTTAATCTGTGATCACTGATTCGTGTTAGTGTTGTTAATGATCATCAATATTAGTCGTTACTTAAAACTTTCGAATCATGTATTAGTTAGTAATTTACTTTTGCCATTATGTTTTGTTTAGTCAATCGGTTTTGTTAATCACTTTTTAAATCCGATTAGCTATTTGTAATTGGCGAAGTTCACTGATGTTCTGGTTTTGCGATTGATTTTGGTATTTTGCTTTAGTTCAAAATCTGGTAGTGATCGTTACTTTGTGTTTAGTCTCGTTTTTTATTTCGTGCTTCAGTCAACTTGATAGTTGTTTCATTATCAACATGTATTCTATGTTGCCTTAGTTGTTAAGTTCCAATTTCATTTTTATTATTTCTAGTTTATCTATGTTTAAGCTAATTAGTTTAAGGCCTTAACTACATGTTTTGGTTGTTTGTAGTCACTAGTTTCTTTTGTTAGTTTAACGGTTCAAGTCTAGTTATCTGATTTTCCACCTTTTAGTTTGAAGTGATAGTTTAGTTTGATATTGGTTTGTGAGGGTAGTGTCCCCCC
>ML377501.1:79715-101343 GCA_005239525.1 Nicotiana knightiana | reverse complement strand
ATTAGATAATCAGAGATAGGGTAAGGGCTTGAAATTACTTCAAGGGAAGGTATTAGGCACCCCTTAAAGTCCACAATTGTAGTTCCCGGCCAAACAAGCTTTGTGAATTTTAAAACAGGTAGCGCATAAGCAAACAAAACATATAGGTAAGCAAATAAAGATTTTGGGAAGATTCGCAGTCTAAGCACACATATTTGCTAAAGTTTTAAAAGATTTAAAGTCTAAAATACATATAAAAGATTTGAAAGAGTTATGATCTAAACACACATATGTAAGGGATAGGGGGTCCTAGGTCATTTATCCTATAGGATCACATCGGTACAATGCCCGGTAATCACTCCTCAGAAGAGGGGCTACATGTTGCATTAGCGCACCGATCATCATATCCATATCTACCCTTCCCCATGCCTTTAGCGATTATTAAAGAGAGTGTTGTTTAACGATCTCTATGCGTGCTGTTACCCGTCCCTTCTTAATGGCCCTGGAGGGATTTAGGACCTCTACCTATAGGCAGTTCTAGACAGACCCCTAAGGTTGAAAGGAGAAAATACTAGGCGACAGGCAAGAACAGATAGGATTTGAACAGATAAAACAGGAAAAAAGCAGTTAAGAGGCTCAGATTTACCCCCACAGATAATGCACATAAGCAGCACGTCTCAAACACAAATACGGGCAATATTATTAAGCAGGATCCTAAAACATGATGTCTAAGTGAAAACCAGAACACAGAAGATATGCAACTTCAATTTTATAAACACAGAAGCAGGACTTAATCAGTTTCCCTATTGAGTTTTAAAAAAACCTGTTAACCATTAAGCAGTAAACACAAAGCAACAGTCTTCCAGTTTTTAAAGAGATGGATTACCTAAGGCTTGCCTAGGCGTGGGACTGTGCATAATAATTACCAGAATTGTTAAAAAAAATAGTTCAGAAATTGTTTTACCTAAAAGCATATTGTTCTAGGTGTTGCAAAATACAGGGATTATCACCAGTTTATTTAAAACAGGATGATCAAATATGAGGCTGTCTTATGTATTTTTTTTTCATGCATCAGTAGTTTAACTAAGTGTGACTGGGCGAGATCCTAAAGCATGGTATCTACTATGCACATAGGGATGCAGAATGGTTGCAGAATTCCTAAAACATGATTTCTAAATGCACAGGAAGTTACAGCATAATTTCAGGGTGCAGGAGCAATTTAGGTTGATGCTATTATTTAACCCTGAAGCAGGATTTCTACGTGATAAATAGGGTCAAATGAGATGTTGAAGCAGTAAACCTAAAACATGATATCTAATGCATGACATGCTTAGAATGTATTGGTCCTAAACATGGATTCTAATGCACATATAGGAAATGTAAACCTATGGAATGGTTTATACCCCTTGATATAGATAACATATATAGCTACCCTCCCCTTTTCACTAGCCATCCCCAATATCTGTTTACAAATAATTATTAACCAGCTGAGTAAACTACATAAATTGATAAAGGAAAAGAAGAAGTTAAATTGTATGGATCCTGAAAAAACAGGCCCAGATTCCCAGAACCTCAAGTTCTCAAATGTTTCATATCCTTTCTCATATCCGGGTGTGTCAGAGTTCCCTAAGGACCTCAAGGGATCCCGGGCAGTGCTCACACCCAGATTTCATAATCATAATTGAGTAAGTGCAGTGTGGAAGGGCCAGCCCCAGTGCACCAGAGTTCAGAGGTATCTCATAGGAATCCCAAGGCAGCCATACACTGGAGGGGCAGAACCTAAGAACTTAAGAGTAGAGTAAGAGTGCTTGACATAGTTTTGAAAATGTTTTAATAGGAAAGGCAGGGTTTGGAAAAGACTTAGTTGAAACAGTTTTATAAAATAGGAGAGTTGTTTAGTAAAAAAAACAGTTTGTTAACAAGAGTAGGACAATTAACAAACAGTAGACTTATCACATCACAAACAGATTCAGCACATTCAAATCACAGTCCTTCATACATGGGTGATGGGAATTGGGGACACATAGAGCACATAGTATACAGGATCATAGAAGTTCTTGTAGGGGGATTTTTGGGGATTAGGGGATAGCTAATGGTATCAACACAGCATGAATTTTAGAATCAACACAGAATCAGACAACTTAGGATACAAAGTGCTTTGCAAAGAAAGGTCCATGCTAGAAAATAGGTAAACATGGGATAGAGCAGATCATATTGGGAAATACACAAGGGGTAACATATTCATAAGCATACTGACCCTAAAGGGGAATGCGGCATAACATAATATGCTAGATGAAAAATGATGTAGACATGCCAATTACATGTTGAACAACAAAATCATAGATAGAAACAGATCAGAAACATGATAAACTGAAGCAGTAACAGAAACATGTTGGTTTTGGGACTCGAATTAAAATCAGAACATACGAGTAAGGGGATAGTAAACACAAAGTGAAGGATATGAGAGCGCAATAATTAGCCTTGGCTTGCAGCCGGCTAATTCAGAACAGTAGTAAGTAAGTAACAAAGAAACAAAGAAAGAGAGCAGAAAAGCTTTGAGTATGAGAGGGAGCCTTTTGAACTAATGTGTTCGTGTGTTTTGAGTTCAGTGTCAGTGTCCTAGAAGTGAGAATCGAGGAGAGTATATATTGCAGTTGAGAGCTAGAAAGAATAAGGTAAAGAATCAATTATGTAGCAATTAGGGAAAATTACAGATTCAATCATACATAAAATCAGCCAAGTTTCCACCAATTATGGGGTAATAAACCAACGGTCAAGAGCAGGGCAGATAATTAAATAAGGAAATCAAGTAACCTTGGGTACAGAGTAGGTAATTAGGGGTAAATACAAAAGATTTTAATTAAGGAAACACTTAGTAAGAGTCAGCAAACTTCACGGTTAATCAAAGATAAGGCAAGAAATAATTAACAGTTATAAAAAATAGGGAAATAACCGAAAATCAGCATACAGGCATAACCATAGCAAATCAGCGAATCAAGAACTCGAAATAATACTGATTTTAAGGAAAAAAGCATAGGTTTCCACGAATAAACAAGTAGGCCAAGAATAAACATACTGGATCAGTCGAGAATAGAATCACAACCCCTAATAAAGACATACTAGGGTAAAAATCACAGGACATCGAATTAAGCTAAAGGAAAATCATGAGAATCAAAGCATAGATCGAAAACAGTGCACAAGTAACACGGTCAAACTCAGAATCGAAGCAAAGTATAAGAAAAAATGGAGTTTAGCATACATAGACTAGGTTTTAGGCAAACTCAACATAAATCGGTCAAAAGCACATAAGAACAGAAGATTAAATATTCAAATCGGAAAACTTTTGGAGAAGATGATTTTCAGTAAGCTCTAGTTAGGAAGAAATGAACAGACACTTGAAAATCAGAAGGTTTTCATAAAAACAAGCGGAAAACAACTCGATCCATCTCAGATCTGTACAGATCTGAGAAGTTCAAGAGATGAAAGTAGGTTTTCATAAAAACAAACGGAAAATAGTTCGATTCATCTCAGATTTGTACAGATCTGAGAAGTTCAATAGATGAAAGTAGTTTTTTTTTCGTAAAAATAACGCAGAGATGAAGAGACCAGCTTAAAGACCCATAGGTTTAGGCAAAAATAGAAAGATCTTACTCAAGATCGAGCCAAGGCAGCTTGAAACAGTCAAGAACAAGCCCAAGGTATGAGTGGACTGATCCTCGTCCCTTGAAGGCCTTAGAGACAAGTAATATCGGATAAGAGAGACATGAGAGGCCTGAGGGTGGTGAAGAATCACCATGGTTGATGACATATGAGAGGCGGCGAGGTGAGAGTTAGGGTTAGGATTAGAGAGGATTTGGAGAGGAGAGTGAAGTGTGACGGCGGAGAGGGTGAGTGAAATGAGAGGGTTTAGGGGGGTCATTTGGGTTTAATTATGGTAAGGGGGATCTGGACCGTTGATCAAAAATGATCAACGGTTGGGATTTAAAAAGAATTTGGGTCGGGTTAAGTTGGGGTTTGGGCTTGGGTTATATTGGGCTAGTGTATCAGTTATTTGGGCTAGCTAGTTTAGGCTAAAATCAAAATAAAAATGGCTATTTGTTAAATACCCCAAATAAATTGATTAAAAATAATTTGTAAAATAATTACTAATTATAAAAAATAAATTTCATGTATAGAGATGTTTTAAAAATGGTTATTTAGTATTTGAAATACAAAATACTAATTTCTGGTAAAAAATAATACAAAAATTATACGCATGGGTTACAATTGCAAAGTTATTGAAATTGTAGCCAAAAGGTGCCAAATTGGCTATTTATAGAATAATATGGAATTAATAGGACCATAATCTTAATATTAAATAAGGAAAATTATTTGAAATCATTTGTGATGCAATTTTGTAATTATTTATTGGAATAAAATACTGGGCAAATTAATAAAATATGTAAAAAATTGTGGAAAAATATCAATCGATGCTAATGCATGATTTTGAAGACATGTGTGCATTTTGAAATATTTTTTTAGAAAAAATTGGGTATCAACAACTGCCCCAATTTTACCCGGAAAGGATGGAAGAGTTGTCGGGTAAAGATATGATGACCAATCTGACCGAGCGAAACGATTAGAGAGATTTTGGCTGCACCCTGGCTTCTGAGCTGCCTATATATCTCTGATTTCACAGGAATCAGACCGCGTGTAGTTCTGGATTCATCGGCGGAGTATACCAATGAAATCATTGCAAGAACGGACGCAATATCTAGGGATAAGTGAATGAATGGTTCATGAGAGAGATCAGGTTTGATACTGTTGAGGGGAATTGGAGCGGGATCGCTCCTGTTGGGATAGCAGTTGCTTGTCGGGTCACCTAAAAATAGAGATAATACGAGCATATATTTGTGCGAAAATTTAAACATGATGCAGATTCCCGTTGGACCATGAAAGTTGTCTTTGGACGGTTGAGGATGACGTCCTGGGCCATGAGTTGATTAATGAGATTCGCATGCCATGAAATGATGTTCTCGGGCCATGAAGATGGTTCCTCCGAACTATGACGCCTTTGAATAATGATATGGAAATTTTGAGAGATCCTCAGGCCATGACAGGGTGTCTTCCGGCTATGAGGATGATGTCGTTAGACTATGACGCCTTTGGACAGGTTGGCGAATATTTCAGCCCATGAAATGCAATATGATGACTTCCACAAGGCAGAGCTTAGTCTTGGTAAATGGAGGGCAGAGCTTAGCCCGAAAGAGAAGAAAAGTGAATAATGCTCGAGAGACAGCGCTTAGTCTCGGTGAAAAGCAAATTGGAGGCAGAGCTTAGCCTCATGCAAGTATGGAGACAGAGCTTAGTCTCATGCAGATATGTGGAAGCCAAAGATTAGCCTTATGCACAATGAAGGCAAAGATTAGCCTTATGCAAGAGAAGACAGAGATTAGCCTTATGCAATATGGAAGGCAGAGACTAGCCTTATGCAGATGGAGGTAGAGCTTAACCCCATGCAGATAGAAAGGCAGAGATTAGCCTTATGCAAATGGAGGTAGAGCTTAAACTCATGTAGAATGCGGGACAGAGCTTAGTCCCATGCAAGATGAAGGCAAATATTAGCCTTGTGCAAATGAAGGAAGATATTAGTCTTATGCAAAATGAAGGCAGAACTTAGCCTTATGTAGAAGATTAAATAGTAAATGATAGTAGAATTTCTTAGCTGGTAGCAGGTTTTGATATTGTGAGCATTGTGACCACTGATCATTGTTTGTTCGTGCTGATAGCAAATGTCGGCAAGTGTGATGGTTTCAAGGATTGTGATTTTGAACATGTTCGTTCTTTGTTCCTGCATCCAAAGAAAAATCGTGAGTTCTGTAGATTGGGGAGGTTGATTCGTGTCTCTACTGGCTTTACTTGCTTCGCTCTGCTTGGTCTGATGATTTTGTTTGCGTCATTGGGGTAGCGTTTGCTAAATAGATCTATATTTTGAAAATGTGCGTGATTTTATAAAGACATAGTAAAAAATATATTTCAAGAAATTTAGATGAACCGGTGACCGTGACATGGTTCAAGACATTACAACCACTCATGCTACGAAATTTTGAGGGTCCTCCTCAAAATTCTGCCCCAGTTGGATGGTTGATGATTCTGATCATTGTACATGTTGCGATCGGCTGAAATTGCTTTGGAATTTTGAGGGTCCTCCTCAAAATTCTGCCTCAGTTTCCAATTGCGGTGAAAATGAGATTTTTATTGAATCATGAACGAACCCATAGGGCTACCTATGTATCCCCTCTTAAATGGGAATCAGGTCAGGCGTAGTTCAATTTACATTATTGAAGAAAAGCATAGAAAGTTACAGATAATATCGTTTTACTGCACCTGAATTGATTGGCTTTGGCCAAACTTCTCCGTCCATTTCTGCAAGTATGAAAGCTCCTCCTGTCAATACTTGGTGAACCATATACGGACCTTGCCAGTTGGGAGAAAATTTCCCTTTGGCTTCGTCTTTATGTGGAAAAATCTTCTTTAACACCAGCTGCCTCAGTGTGAGCTGTCTTGGCTTAACTCTCTTGTTGAAGGCTCTAGACGTTCTATTCTGATAAATTTGACCATGACAAATTGCATTCATCCTTTTTCCATCTATGAGGGCTAACTACTCGTAGCGGCATTTTATCCATTCTGTGTCGCTGAGCTCAGCTTCTTATATGATACTTAAGGAAGGGATCTCCACTTCGGCAGGAATAACAGCTTCCGTACCATAAACCACTAAATAAGAAGTTGCCCCAGTTGATGTGTGGACTGTGGTACGGTATCCCACTAAGGCGAATGATAATTTTCATGCCACTGTTTGTGCTTTTCTATCATCTTTCTCAATATCTTTTTGATGTTCTTGTTGGCAGCTTCCACATCTCCATTCATCTGTGGTTTATAGGCTGTGGAATTCTTGTGCTTGATTTTGAAAGTCTCGCACATGGCTTTCATCATATCACTGTTGAGATTGGAGCCGTTGTCGGTGATGATTGACTCCGGAACCCCAAACCGACAAATGATACGGTCACGGACGAAGTTCGCCACGACTTTCTTAGTCACTACTTTGTATGATGCCGCTTCGACCCATTTGGTGAAGTAATCAATAGCTACTAGGATGAACCTATGACCAGTTGTGGGCTCGATTGGTCCAATAACGTCCATTCCCCAGGCGACGAACGACCAAGGTGAGCTTGTTGCATTGAGCTCATTTGAGGGTACCTTTATCATATCTGCATGCACCTGACATTGATAGCATTTCTGGACATATTGGATACAGTCTATTTCCATGGTCATCCAGAAGTAACCGGCTCTGAGTGTTTTCTTTGCTAAGACAAAACCATTCATGTGTGGTCCACAGATCCCAGCATGTATCTCTTCAAGTAGTCTGGAGGCTTCCTTTTCATAGACACATCTTAATAATCCCAAGTCAGGAGTCCTTCTGTACAGGTTTCCTCCGCTGAGAAAGAAATTATTGGACAATCTTCGGAGCGTGCGTTTCTGAGTGTGATTTGTAAGCTCTGGGTACTCTCCCTTTGAGACGTATTCCCTGATATCGTGGAACCATGGTCTTCCGTCTGCTTCTTCTTCAACATGGGCACAATATGTCGATTGGTTATGGATCTTCACTGGAATAGGATCAATGAAGTTCTTATCTGGGTGTTGTATCATGGATGATAGAGTGGCCAATGCATCGGCAAACTCGTTCTGAACTCTCGGGACGTGCCGAAATTTTGTCTTTGTGAACCTTTTCCTCAATTCTTGCACATGGTGCAGATATGACAATATCTTGGAATTTTTGGTAGCCCATTCTCCTTGTACTTGGTGTATTAACAGATCTGAGTCACCAATTACTAGCAACACCTGGATATTCATGTCAATGGCCATATTGAGCCCTAAGATGCAGGCCTCATATTCTGCCATATTGTTGGTGCAGGTAAATCTGAGTTTGGCAGATACTGGATAATGTTGACCTTGTTTCGATATCAGGACAGCTCCAATGCCGACTCCTTTGAAATTGGCTGCTCCGTCGAAGAACATTCTCCACCCATCATAGGATTCTGCAATGTCCTCCCCTATGAATGACACTTCTTCATCGGGAAAATATATTTTCAAGGGTTCGTATTCTCCTCCCACGGGGTTCTCGGCAAGATGATCTGCCAGTGCTTGCCCATTGACCGCTTTCTGAGTCACATAGACAATGTCGAACTCACTCAGCAGGATTTTCCATTTGGCCAGTTTGCCAGTGGGCATGGGCTTCTAAAATATATATTTCAAGGGATCTATCCTTGATATGAGATACGTTGTGTAGGCACAGAAGTAATTCCTTAGCTTTTGGGCTACCCAGGTTAGAACACAGCAGGTACGTTCCAGTAAAGAATATCGTGCCTCATGTGGAGTGAACTTCTTACTCAGATAATAAATAGCATGTTCCTTTATTCCTGTCTCGTCGTGGTTCCCCAGAATGCAGCCAAAATCTCCATCTAATACGGCAAGGTAGAGTAGCAAGGGTCTACCTAGCTCTGGCGGGACCAAGACTGGTGATGTTGACAAGTATTCCATGATTCTGTCGAAAGCCTTTTGACAATCCTCGGTCCATTCGGTTGCAGCATCTTTCTTCAGCATCTTGAAGATTGGTTCACATATAACTGTGGACTGGGCTATGAACCGGTTGATGTAGTTAAGGCATCCCAGGAAACTCATCACATCTTTCTTGTTCTTTAGCGGTGGAAATTCTTGAATGTCTTTGACCTTTGATGGATCCAGTTCTATTCCTCGGCGCTGACGATGAACCCAAGCAATTTCCCAGCAGGAACCATGAACGCACACTTCGCGGGGTTTAATTTCAAGTTGTACTTTCGCAGCCTATTGAAGAACTTTCTCAAATCTGTTGTATGGTCGGTGGCTCTTTTGGACTTGATGATGATGTCATCCACATACACCTCAATTTCTTGATGTATCATATCATGGAAGATGGTGGCCATAGCTCTCATATAGGTGGCCCCAGCATTCTTTAGGCCGAACGACATCATCTTATAACAGTAGACTCCCCACGGCGTGATGAAGGCCGTCTTCTCAGCGTCTTCTTCGTCCATCCAAATCTGGTGGTAACCAGCAAAAATATCCACGAACGATTGAAGTTCATGCTTTGCACAATTGTCAATCAAGATGTGTATTTTCGGGAGAGGAAAATCATCCTTCGGACTGGCCCGGTTGAGATCCTGGTAGTCGACACAAACTCTAACCTTTCCATCTTTCTTTGGTATTGACACGATTTTGGCTAACCATGTCGGATATTCAACTACCCTGAGAACCTTGGCATTGATTTTCTTGGTAACTTCCTCTTTGATTTTCAGACTCATATCAGGCTTGAATTTTCTGAGCTTCTGTTTTACCGGCGCGCACATTGGATTGGATGGTAACGTGTGAGCCACAATGGATGTACTTAGACCAGTCATGTCATCATACGACCATGCAAATATGTCTTCATATTCTTTCAAGAATTGTGTGTATTCCACTTTCTCTGATGGCGATAGATGAATGCTGATGCGAGTTTCCTTGACAGTTTCTGAATATCCCAGGTTGACTATCTCAGTTTCTTCCAGATTGGACTTAGGTTTATTTTCAAAATCCTCAACTTCTCTGATAATACACCGGGTATGGTATCTTATTCCTCTGAATCACTATCCTTTTTTTGCGTTGTCTCATTGCATATCACAGTCATTGGTTCATCAAGACAGGAAATAGTAATGTTGTAAGATGAAATAATGAGAGAAAATGATAATAAATGAATAAAGATTCGTTGAAACATAAAAGTGATTTTTGAATGTTTTAGAACATTGGAGATTTTATTGGAAAATGCAAAAAATGGAAATGCAGAAAAGGAAATCATTAGAAAAAATGAAATAAATAATGCTTGTTCAGCCTTGCTACACCGGGACTCGTCGGGCCCTGGATGGTCTGACAGTCCAATTCTTGAGGAATGATCCCTTACTCACAACTTGGATGGTAGGGCCTTTCTTCTCCTCCTCCTCAACAATAACACAACAGTCCACGTCACTATCTTCCAAGAATAGACCCTTTAAAGCTGCTAGAGTTTCTTCTTCTTCTGACCCCCATATGATATCAACTTGCCGGAAAGTCTGCTCCAAATGTGGTATAGGTTGTTATGATGGATAGTAGGGACCGCTCCATGGTAGCGACCAGTCTTCGTACTCCTGCCAAGTGTATTTGTATCTCATCCCAAAAGTGGTGCCATGGTGCTTCAACTGTATTGGTTTGGAAATCCCCTGAAGATTTTTCCCGAGTCCTCTGCCCAGGCTCATATCCACTCCAGTTCAGTATGCTTTCGATCTTACTGTCCCACCATTTTTCTTTATCCACTGCATTGACCCGTTCAATGTGGTAGTAGGTTTCTCCACTCGGCCTTCTTCTACCCTCAATCACCGGGATGGTCTGGCGACCATAGATAGGATTACTTCCGTCTCCATGGATGATCACTTCCTGGTGGTTCCATTCAAATTTTACCACCTGATGCAATGTTGATGCTACAACCCCGGCGGCATGTATCCATGGGCGTCCCAACAACAGATTATAAGATGCCAATATGTCAATCACCTGAAATTCAATTTCGAACTATGTAGGTCCCATCTGCAGACAAATACTGATTTCACCGATGGTAGACCTCTGAGAACCGTCGAAAGCCTTTACATTCATAGATCCTTCTTTGATATCGTGCAGTCCCTTGCCCAATTTCTTGAGTGTTGTCAACGGATATATGTTGAGGCTAGATCCACCGTCGATCAGAATCCTGGTGATGAAGTAGTCCTCATTGCACAATGATGTGTAGTGCTTTGTTGTGACTTAGCCTTTCAGGCGGCAGCTCGTCCTAGTGGAAAGTGATCTTGTGACTCTCCAGCACTTGACCTACCATATTGGCCATTTCTCCACTAGTTATGTTATTTGGCACAAATGCTTCATTCAGCACTTTCATCAAAGCATTCATGTGTGCCTTTGAATTCTGCAGCAATGTCAGAATGGATATCTAGGCTGGAGTTTTGTTCAACTTATCGATGACTGAGTATTCCTTGGCCTTAGCCTTCCTCCAAAGATCATCTGGGCCTGTCTCAATGACGGGTGGCCTGTTGGAAGAATTCTTGCTAGACTCTGCCAGATGTTCAGGTGTGTAGACCCTGCAGTCCTTGTCATCCCCTGTGCAACACCAGCTTCTTCTATCTTGACTTTACTTTTCCTTTTTTGCTTCAGCTGTGTAATCCCAAGGTACGTCATTGTCGTTGAAAGGTGGCGTGGTTGACACTGTCACTATGATTAGTGCAACTACTTTCACTTCAAATGGAATGGGTGCCTTAGCAGGCGGCATAACTTCAACCTCGAACGGCAAACGTGTGTTTGCAGGTGGTGCCATTGCAAACTTGAATGGGAGTGACGCAGTTACCTCGATGTCTCCGGATGGATGAACCTGGACTATGATGGGATTAAGAGCGACTGTTGGCTTCTTTGGGTTATCATTATCTATGATTAACCCAATTGACCCCTCTGGGTCCCAATCTTCTTCTATCTCTATCATGTTGACACCCCTATGGTCCGGAAGCGGATTGTTGCGAACATTGGGAGCATATTTTTTTGCCTGGATGACCTTGTTATCGATCATAGACTGGATCTTATCCTTCAATGAGAGACATTAATCAATTGTATGCCCCTTCATGCCGGAATGGTATACACATGTCTTGTTTGGATTGACCCATTGGGGTGGATTTTCAGGGGTTATAGCAGGGATAGGAGTGACATAACCAGCAACTTTTAATCTTTCATACAACTGGTTGATAGGTTCAGCAATGGCAGTGTATTGTTTAGGAGGTATGCGATCAAAGTTGGGTCGAGGTCTCGAAAACTTTTGGCTAGCAGGGGGAGATTGAAAGTGAGATGGCTGAGAGTTGTAGGTATGATAAACAGGAGCTGGTTGGGAATATCTGGGGGAAGTAGGCTGATATGTTCATGGAGGTGCTGACTGATAGGTGTGCGAGGGTGCTTGATAGGTGAGTGGGGAAGTTCTATATACCAACGGGGATTTGGGTCCCTATGCAACCATTACCGTTCCTGCATCTTTCTTCTTGGATATACCACCAGACTGCAAGGCTTTGTTGGTAGCTTGTAGGGCCTCAAAGTTAGTAACCATTCCACTCTTGATACCTTCTTATATTCTCTCACCCAGCTTGATGATGTTAGAGAATTTGTGGTTTTCAATCACCATTAACCTCTCATAATACTGCAGGTCTGTGCCCGGATGAAGAATTTGTTCATTTGTTCTTCCTCTAGGGCAGGCCTGACCTTGGCTGCTTCAGATCTCCAACGAGCGGCATATTCACGAAAATTTTCAGTGGGCTTCTTTTTAAGGTTCTGGATGTAGAACACGTCTGGTGCATTCTCCGTATTGAACCTGAACTAGTCCATGAAGTTTGATGCCATACTTACCCGGTCGGACCATTTCTTAGGGTTTTGGCTGATGTACCAAGATAAAGCATCTCCTGTGAGGCTTCATCCTCATGAACAATTTCATGTGAATCTTCTCGTCTCTTCCTACTCCAACCAATTTATCACAATAGATACCATCGAACATTTCGAACTTAGGAGGTTTGTAACCCTCCGGTAGTTCAACATCGGGTTGTATGCAGAGATCTTCATAGTGCAACCCTTCGACTCCCTTGTTTCCTTCAACGCCCTGAACTCGACTAGTCAGCTTCTTGAGTTCCTCGACCAAATTCTTAATGAGCATATCCTTCTCGATGGATTCAGGTGTGGAAGCAATGTGTTGGGTGGAGTGAGGTAGAGTCTCCACGTATATGGGGTTGTTCCGATGACCTGGTGTTTGACCATAGAGGTGGTCACTTGTGGAGTCTTATGGTTCAGGGATAATTAGAGGGGTATTTATTGGAGCGTGGAAAGTGTTGTGCTGGTTCTGTGGTGGGATAATTTGTTTTTTCGACGGAGTTGTATGATGATGAGTTGTGGGAGGGTTCTGTTTGTTTGGGGTGTTCTGAGGAGGTATGGGATTTTGAATGAAATCTGGGACACTGAGTGAGAAGGATAAATTTGCCAAGTTCCAGACATGCTCAAGCTCCCCTTGGAGTTTCAACAACCTTTGCTCGAGTTGTAACATAGCATCATTTTGAACCTGAGTACCTTTATTGTCAAGAGCTTCTGTTCGTTCCACTGGCATTGTGTTTTCTTGTCTGATGTTTCCCAAATCTTCCATTTTTCCTTTGCCTTTGCCTTTGCCTTTAAGTGGACTGGGAGGAGGAGGAGGTGGAGGTTCTATGGATCTTGTGTGATATGATGATGATGCCAGAATGCACGAACCAACCTTTGGGGAGGGGAATAATCAAAAGAGAAACAAAACAAAAATAAAAAGTAGCCAAGTCAATGAAGATCATGAGAAAATATTGCAGTATCTAAACACATAGTGCGGGAATAAAAACGTGTCGTAATTTGGGAGCCTCGTTGTGCCCGAGGTAGGCCTAGCAATAAATTGATTTTGGAGAACTTAGATGCAAAATGCCTCATTTCATTAATGTAAAATAGACGAGTCCAAAACGGCACTAAAATAATGAGCAGGAAATAAAGTCACTAATGGAACTTGGCCTTATTACATTGGTAAAAGCAATGAAAAATAAACCTAGACTACTTAGTCCCCGAAGGACCTTCTCCAGGCTTGGTCTTCTTGGTTCTGTCAATTAGGTTCCCCAAGTCATGCATTCCAACAGCAGGAATACCCTTGCTAGATGCCCTCCTTCGTTTTCTTCAGCATTCTGGCAGTCGGCGACCCTTTTTCTTGTCATTGGTTCTATCTCCATCAGACCCTGCTCCAAATATTCCAACCTTTCACTAGATTTGATGTCCCTTTCTTTCCATTCATCTTTCAGTTCCATATTAGTATTGTGTTGCTCCCGATGCTCGACCTCGGACTCGCGAAGCCTTTTGCGCAGATTATTGTATTTCACCTGAGCCTCAGCCGCTTCGTCTATGACCCTGTTTCTGCTGATGCCTGGCTCAACTATCCCTGTTATGTTGTCTTCCAACCATGATAGGTAGAAGCGTACATGCCCAGTGTGGTATCTATCGAGCTCGATGGTGTCCCTTTTTACGATAACCTTGAGATGTCATAGATGATGAGCTTCACATTTGTACGGGATATCGTCATCCTGAAAATCTGACCTGTAATGACTCATTTTGGAGACTCGCGGTATAAATTGCTTTCTACCTGCCTGTCTCATGACCCTGATAGGAATATATGGATATATTCCCCTTCAACCAATCAACACCAAGTGTGGATCGTCCCTCAATCGGATGATGAATTTGCTGGTTAGGAACCATTCGAACATCCATTGAACCTGGTCCTCGGTCAAATTATCAAAAAACTGCACCCATTCTGTAGCATTTTCCGGTTGAGCGAACCTATCAGGGATGTAGGTAATCCTCTTAGGGTGGTGGAAGGCTATATGATCATTCCACGCCCTTCGTGGAAATTCCTAACGATATTGTCCTCTCTGGAGATGCTCCAATAACCAAACCTGTAGTAGCAGGTTGCAACTCTCGAAGTGTTTGGCCCCCTTCTGGCAGTGGTCCAAAGCTCGGTATATCTTTGCTATGATCATAGGGATAATGGTATGTGTTTGCCCTTCGATCCCTTCCATTAAGGTTTTGGCTACCATAGCCAGTCTAGTGTGAATCCAATCTCCTTTGCTTGGAAACACCATCAGACCCAGGAAGCAAACGACGAACACAAAAAACCTGCGGTGAATGTGACCCAAGGAAGTAATAGAGAACTTGTCGTGGAAGATACGATAGGATTTGCTATGGTTGTATCATTCATAGAGATAATCAAAAGGTATGTAGGAATCGGTCAGGCACTCTAAACCACCATTCTTCTTTAAACCCATCATTTTCAGGAACCCCCTAGCGGCACGGGTGTTCCGATACCAACAAACCTGGACTGTCCCAAGGTAATCCCGTAAAGCCCCCTATATCCTCCAATAGGGGTCATTTCTATGTTGCCAAAACGGAACACAGACCTTTCTTTATCCCAGAACATAGTGGCTGCTTCGTTCAACGTGTTGTTTGGTTGAATATCCAGTAAAGAGGGAAAGTTCCTGAGGAACCTCTTCACATGGTCTTTGTCACTGGGTGAGAGATCTTCCGACCAATCCAGCAATAGTGGTGGTATTCTTCGGACCATGCCGAATCTGGGGACTTCATGCCTCATTTTCTGCAAAATAGATAGGTTAGACCCTTACCCCCGGCAGACTCGACTATTTATACACTTATTATTAGCATGTAAGCATTTAGTTCTCCAAATAAATGCACAGAACGTGACTGTGTCCGTTGGGATTATGAAAAAAACCCGGTGGACTTTTGGATAAGGCTGTCTTAAAGGGTTATTGTGCGGACGACACGCTAACCCGGCTAGGTTTGACCATGATGCATGCATAATATAACAGAGTAAGTTTTATATGGGGTTTTAGACTGGTACCCTCAAGCGGACAACTTGAGGGGGAAAGGCACGGAATCGTCGCCTGCACCGTTGATCGACTAGTTTTACCGCAAATAAGCCTTTTAGAATTTAGGGGTGACATAAAATGGAAGGGCGCAAACACTCATCAAGCGTTGCTATAGGATTTGAATAGGCACGAGTATTATATGATGTTGAGCATGATTTATGCAACAATAAATAAGCAATAAAAGCATGTTGTCATGTATTTGCACGTTATGAAAGCGGTAAATACAACAGCTATAATTGAAAAAGCAGTTACAAGGAAAAACAAAAAGAAACATGTCAGTTTTGATTGTGAAAGGAATAAATACTTGAAAAATATAATCAATTAGTGGAACATAAAGGGGGAAAGGGAAAGGTCGCAAGCATTAACAAAGTAAATACAAGTTCACAAAGCAGTTTGAAATGGTAAAAGCCTAGATAAATCCCCAGCAGAGTCGCCATGATGTCCCCCCCGCCCCCTCTTCCCTCCCTTTTCGGGTCGGTCAGGGTATTCGACATTATTGAGACAACTCGTTTCCTTTTGGTGAAGGTATAAAGAATTGAAGAGTCGCCACCTAACGATTTTAAGGTGCGTTAGGTAACCTATTAAGGGTCTTTTATAAACACAGATTAGATAACCAGAGATAGGGTAAGGGCTTGAAATTACTTCAAGGGGAAGGTGTTAGGCACCCCTTAAAGTCCACAACTGTAGTTCCTGGGCAAACAAGCTTTGTGAATCTTAAAACAGGTAGAACATAAGCAAACAAAACATATAGGTAAACAAATAAAGATTTTGGGAAGATTCGCAGTCTAAGCACACATATGTGCTAAAGTTTTAAAAGATTTAAAGTATAAAATACATATAAAAGATTTGAAAGAGTTATGATCTAAACACACATATGTAAGGGATAGGGAGGTCCTAGGTCATTTATCCTATAGGATCACATCGGTACAATGCCCGGTAATCACTCTTCAGAAGAGGGGCTACATGTTGCATTAGCGCACCGATCATCATATACATATCTACCCTTCCCCACGCCTTTAGCGATTATTAAAGAGAGTGTTGTTTAACGATCTCTATGCGTGATGTTACCCGTCCCTTCTTAATGGCCCTGGAGGGATTTAGGACCTCTACGTATAGGCACTTCTAGACAGACCCCTAAGGTTGAAAGGAGAAAATACTAGGCGACAGGCAAGAACAGATAGGATTTGAACAGATAAAACAGGAAAAAAGCAGTTAAGAGGCTCAGATTTACCCCCACAGATAATTCACATAAGCAACACATCTCAAACATAAATACGGGCAATATTATTAAGCAGGATCCTAAAACATGATGTCTAAGTGAAAACCAGAACATAGAAGATATGCAGCTTCAATTTTATAAACACAGAAGCAGGACTTAATCAGTTTCCCTATTGAGTTTTAAAAAAACCTGTTAACCATTAAGCAGTAAACACAAAGCAACAGTCTTCCAGTTTTTAAAGAGATGGATTACCTAAGGCTTGCCTAGGCGTGGGACTGTGCATAATAATTACCAGAATTGTTAAAAAAAATAGTTCAGAAATTGTTTTACCTAAAAGCATGTTGTTCTAGGTGTTGCAAAATACAGGGATTATCACCAGTTTATTTAAAATAGGATGATCAAATATGAGGTTGTCTTATGTATTTTTTTTTCATGCATCAGTAGTTAACTAAGTGTGACTGGGCGAGATCCTAAAGCATGGTATCTACTATGCACATAGGGATGCAGAATGGCTGCAGAATTCCTAAAGCATGATTTCTAAATGCACAGGAAGTTACAGCATAATTTCAGGGTGCAGGAGCAACATTTTTAGGTTGATGCTATTATTTAACCCTGAAGTAGTATTTCTACGTGATAAATAGGGTCAAATGAGATGTTGAAGCAGTAAACCTAAAACATGATATCTAATGCATGACATGCTTAGAATGTATTGGTCCTAAACATGGATTCTAATGCACATATAGGAAATGTAAACCTATGGCATGGTTTATACCCCTTGATATAGATAACATATATAGCTACCCTCCCCTTTTCACTAGCCATCCCCAATATCTGTTTACAAATAATTATTAACCAGCTGAGTAAATTACATAAATAGATAAAGGAAAAGAAGAGTCTCCACCTAATGATTTTAAGGTGCGTTAGGCCACCTATTAAGGGTCTTTTATAGACACAGATTAGATAATCAGAGATAGGGTAAGGGCTTGAAATTACTTCAAGGGAAGGTATTAGGCACCCCTTAAAGTCCACAATTGTAGTTCCCGGCCAAACAAGCTTTGTGAATTTTAAAACAGGTAGCGCATAAGCAAACAAAACATATAGGTAAGCAAATAAAGATTTTGGGAAGATTCGTAGTCTAAGCACACATATTTGCTAAAGTTTTAAAAGATTTAAAGTCTAAAATACATATAAAAGATTTGAAAGAGTTATGATCTAAACACACATATGTAAGGGATAGGGGGGTCCTAGGTCATTTATTCTATAGGATCACATCGGTACAATGCCCGATAATCACTCCTCAGAAGAAGGGCTACACGTTGCATTATCGCACTGGTCATCATATCCATATCTACCCTTCCCCACCCCTTTAGAGGTTATTAAAGAGAGTGTTGTTTAACGATCTCTATGCATGTTGTTACCCGTCCCTTCTTAATGGACCTGGAGGGATTTAGGACCTCTACCTATAGGCACTTCTAGACAGACCCATAAGGTTGAAAGGAGAAAATACTAGGCGACAGGCAAGAACAGATAGGATTTGAACAGATAAAACAGGGAAAAAGCAGTTAAGAGGCTCAGATTTACCCCCACAGATAATGCACATAAGCAGCACGTCTCAAACACAAACAAGGGCAGTATTATTAAGCAGGATCCTAAACATGATGTCTAATTGAAAATCAGAACACAGAAGATATGCAGCTTTAATTTTATAAACACAGAAGCAGGACCTAATCAGTTTGCCTATTGAGTTAAAAAAACCTGTTAACCATTAAGCAGTAAACACAAAGCAACAGTCTTCCAGTTTTTAAAGAGATGGATTACCTAAGGCTTGACTATGCGTGGGATTGTGCATAATAATTACCAGAATTATTAAAAAAACAGTTCAGAAGTTGTTTTACCTAAAAGCACGTTGTTCTAGGTGTTGCAAAATACAGGGATTATCACCAGTTTATTTAAAACAGGATGATAAAATATGAGATTGTCTTATGTCTTTTGTTTTCATACATCAGTAGTTTAACTAAGTGTGACTGGGCGAGATCCTAAAGCATGGTATCTACTATGCGCATAGAGATGCAGAATGGTTGCAAAATTCCTAAATCATGATTTCTAAATGCACAGGAAGTTACAGCATAGTTTCAGGATGTGCAGGAGCAACATTTTTATGTTGATGCTATTATTTAGCCCTGAAGCAGGATTTCTAAGTGATAAATAGGGGCAAATGAGATGCTGAAGCAGTAAACCTAAAACATGATATCTAATGCATGACATGCTTAGAATGTATTGGTCCTAAACATGGATTCTAATGCACATATAGGAAATGTAAACCTAAGGCATGGTTTCTACCCCTTGATATTGATAACATATATAGCTACCCTCCCCTTTTCACTAATCATCACCAATATCTGTTTACAAATAATTATTAACCAGCTGAGTAAATTACATAAATAGATAAAGGAAAAGAAGAAGTTAAACTATAGGGAGCCTGAAAAAACAGTACCAATGGCAGTGTCTAAGTGCTCAAATGTTTCATAGCCTTTCTCATATCCGGGTGTGTCAGAGTTCCCTAAGAACCTCAAGGGATCCCGGGCAGTGCTCACACCCAGATTTCATAACCATAATTGAGTAAGTGCAGTGTGGAAGGGCCAGCCCCAGTGTACCAGAGTTCTGAGGGATCTCATAGGAATCCCAAGGCAGTCATACACTGGAGGGACGGAACCTAAGGACCTAAGAGTGGAGTGAGAGTGTTTGACATAGTTTTGAACGGGTTTTAAAAGGAAAGGCAGCGGTTGGAAAAGACTTAAGTGAAAAGGTTTTATAAAATAGGAGAGTTGTTTAGTAAAAAAAAAATAGTTTGTTGACAAGAGTATGACAATTAAAAAACAGTAGACTAATCACAGCACAAATAGATTCAGCATATTCAAATCACAGTCCTTCATACATGGGTGATGGGAATTGGGGACACATAGAGCATATAGTATACATGATCATAGAAGTTCTTGTAGGGGGTTTATGGGGATTAGGGGATAGCTAATGGTATTAACACATCATGAATTTCAGAATCAACACAGAATCAGACAACTTAGGATACAAAGTGCTTTGCAAAGAAAGGTTCATGCTAGAAAATAGGTAAACATGGGATAGAGCGGATCATATTGGGACATACTACAAGGGGGTAACAATTCATTAGCATACTGATCCTAAAGGGGAGTGGGGCATAACATCATATGCTAGATGAACAATGATGTAGACATGTCAATTACATGTTGAACAACAAAACCATATATAGAAACAGATCAGAAACATGATAAACTGAAGCAGTAACAGAAACATGTTTGTTTTGGGACTCGAATTGAAATCATAACATACTAGTAAGGGGATAGTAAACACAAAGTGAAGGATAAGAGAGTACAATAATTAGCCTTGGCTTGCATCCGGCTAATTCAGAACAGTAGTAAGTAAGTAACAAAGAAAGAAAGAGAGCAGAAAAGCTTTGAGTATGAGAGAGAGCCTTTTGAACTAATGTGTTCGTGTGTTTTGAGTTCAGTGTCAGTGTCCTAGAAGTAAGAATGGAGGAGAGTACATATAGCAGTTGAGATCTAGACAGAATAAGGTAAAGAATCAATTATATATCAATTAGGGAAAATTACATATTCAATCATACATAAAATCAGCCAAGTTTCCACCAATTATGGGGTAATCAACCAACGGTCAAGAGCAGGGCAGATAATTAAAGAAGGAAATCAAGTAACCTTAGGTACATAGTAGGTAATTAGGGGTAAATACAAAAGAGTTTAATTAAGGAAACACTTAGTAAGAGTCAGAAAATTTCACGGTTAATCAAAGATAAGGCAAGAAATAATTAACAGCTTTAAAAAATAGGGAAATAATCGAAAATCAGCATACACGTATTACCATAGCAAATCAGTGAATCAAGAACTCGAAATAATATTGATTTTAAGGAAAACAACATAGGTTTCCACGAATAAACAAGTAGACGAAGCATAAACATATTGGATCAGTCGAGAATAGAATCACAAACCCTAATAAAGACATACTAGGGTAAAAATCACAGGACATCGAATTAAGCTAAAGAAAAATCATGAGAATCAAAGCATAGATCAAAAACAGTGCACAAGTAACACAGTCAAACTCAGAATCGAAGCAAAGTATAAGAAAAAATTGAGTTTTAGCATACATAGACTAGGGTTTAGGCAAACTTAACATAAATCGGTCAAAAGCACATAAGAACAGAATATTAAACATTCAAAATCGGAAAACTTTTGGAGAAGATGATTTTCAGTAAGCCTAGTTAGGAAGAAATAAACAGACACTTGAAAATCAGAAGGTTTTCATAAAAACAAGCGGAAAACAGTTTGATCCATCTCAGATATGTACATATATGAGAAGTTCAAGAGATGAAAGTAGGTTTTTGTAAAAACAAACGGAAAACAGTTCGATCCATCTCAGATCTGTACAGATCTGAGAAGTTCAAGAGATGAAAGTGGTTTTTTTCGTAAAAATAACGCAGAGATGAAGAGACCAGCTTAGAGACCCATAGGTTTAGGCAAAAATAGAAAGATCTTACTCAAGATCGAGCCATGGCGGATTGAAACAGGAAAGAACAAGCCCAAGGTGTGAGTGGACTGACTCTCGTCCCTTGAGGGCCTTAGAGACAAGTAATACCGGCGTAAGAGAGCCATGAGAGGCTTGAGGGTGGTGAAGAATCACCATGGTTGACGACAGATGAGAGGCGGCGATGTAAGAGTTAGGGTTAGGATTAGAGAGGATTTGGAGAGGAGAGTGAAGTGTGACGGCGGAGAGGGTGAGTGAAATGAGAGGGTTT